>JAIUZE010045877.1:0-231826 GCA_022085475.1 Heliosperma pusillum | reverse complement strand
GCAAAGGGTTTCACTCAAGTGCACGGTTTGCATTATGATGAAATTTTTGCACCCGTAGTCATGCTGCGTTCCATTCGGATAATCTTAGCGATTGCTGCTTTTCATGATTATGAAATATGGCAGATGGATGTGAAAACCGCCTTCTTAAACGGTTATTTGGAGGAGGAGTTGTACATGGTACAACCCGAAGGTTTCATTGATCCTAAACATCCTAAGAAGGTTTGCAAGCTTAAGCGTTCCATCTATGGACTTAAGCAGGCTTCTCGGAGTTGGAATCAGCGTTTCGACCAAGTGATAAAAGAGAATGGATTTACTCGATCGGTCGAGGAACCATGCTTATATATCAAGTCGAGTGGGAGCAAGATTGTCTTCCTAATATTGTATGTCGATGACATACTCTTGATTGGGAATGACATACCTCTCTTAACTTCGGTAAAAGTTTGGTTAAAGAACCATTTCCAGATGAAAGATCTGGGCCAGGCGCAAAGAATTTTTGGGGAACCTAATGCATACCAAACGCTGATATGACGCGCATGCTCTGTAGTTACTGCAGGAATCTGGATAAAATCCTTGGTCTTTAAGTTAAAAAGACCGACATTCGTTGAAAGATAATCAAAGAGACAAATGAGGTCATTGCATATATTGGACATATAATTACATTTGTGGCGCCAGCGAGCATAATAGAAACATTCACACTTCGCTATTACTACCTCCTCTGTACTTACCTTCATTGTCCCGAGTCTGTTGGGAGGTTTGTTATCAGAGAGCTCGAATGATAGAACCGAGTCATATCCATTAATCGGCTTGTATGTCACAAAAGCGAGTTTTGAATGTTTATCATATGAACCAGTGTGTCTAAACAGGAAAGCCTTTATGGTTAACGTAGTATTCCAGTGTTTCGAAACACACTTACATCTTGACAGTTGTCTCGGTCGCACCCGTGACAAAACATAAATCTGAAGCTCTTCCTGAAAATCTTCAAATTTAAAGCATGTATCATTCATATTGAAAGACTCGCAAGATCACTCAACTAAGACTGGTATAATTTCGAAAACTAAACAAGTTTTTGAAAGAAAACAAAAGAAATAATTAATCGAGATATTATAATTAAAAAGGAAGCCATAGAGGAAACGCAACACAGCTAGGGTTTAGGAAACCATACTCTTAACTGTTTCCTAATGGCCCGGCCTCCAGTAAGTGGATTGTACATCTGATGTACTACCACATAAAATATAGTTTTTGAGCTTTATAATAAAGTTTTTGAGTATAGAATAATTTTACTATAAAGTTTTTGAGTTTATTAATTTGAACATTAAGCTCAAAAAAATTACAATAAAACTCAAAAAACATCATATATAAGTTATATAATTTAATTTATAAATTTTAAAAAGCTCGAAAAAAATGCACAAAAACTCAAAATCATACTACTCTGAGGTACTACCTACGATGTATAATCCTTTTTCCCCCCGGCCTCGTTCAATGCCCGTCCCACTAATTAAAACTAAACTTAGTACTAATCCGACCCGAATTTTCGAACCCATATATATCCGAATTCGACGGGAAAAAAATAGTAGTGCTCGTTTAGTTGCTATACGTGAATTAATTTGTGAGAGCTCGTCCAGCCTTAGGGTGGACAAAGAGGGAGCTCGTCCAACCCTAGGGCTGGATGAAATTTCCCATTGTCCAACCATAGATTTTGACAAAACCGCTAATTGTCAGGGGGATTTTTTGCACGGGAATTGGAAATTTACGCTAATTTGGGAAATTTACACTAATCCGTTCTAAAACTAACGATCTTATTCGTCAAATCTAATCATTGAATTACAAATAATTAATCACAATAAAAGTGAATTAGATTATTTACATCGTCGATGCGTCTGTTTTGGTAGCGGAATTGAAGGTTTGATGTTGATTTGACGGAAATTTCAAACTTTTGAAAGCGGTTTTTTTTCAATTTTATTTATTTGTAAGACGGAAATTGATTGTTAGTGAGATATGGGAGAAAAGGGAGATGCGGATATATTTAGAAATTCATTACTAATTGTCGTCGATAATTAGTAAAGTGTCGACGATCTTTAGCAGTTGGGATATTAAAAGGATTGATCCATAACAACCCGAATGACTTGAGCCACAAAACGACCAAACAGATTCGTATAAGAAATAACCCTTTTAGAATGGGCTATGATAAATAATGTCATTACCATTTTTACTAACTAGTTTTAAACCCGTGCAAAAATGCACGGAGTATAGTTCTATTCCTTCCGGTTTTATTATATATTACGTTTTTGCGAAGTGTTCTTTGACATTAATTTTGGCAAAAATATACGTTTTATTATCTTTATAAAATCATCACTATATTTGTAAAAAAAAAATCAATATCACGCACACAAGTGTAACGGATTATAAAATTGAATGTTGGGTGGCCTACATAAAAAAAATGATGATATAATTTTTGTGATATTGATTTTTTTTTTTTTTTAAAAAATATAGTGATGATTTTATATAGATAAATAAAAATTACATTTTAAATATTCTATAAATAATTTGTTTGATGATTTTAATTTATTTATTTTTTGATTTATCTTAGGTTTATATGATTTAGCTTTTTTACGTAACTACTATCTTTCAATAATTTTAATAATAATTTTAAATGATGATGGAGATGATATAAATAGAAATTAAATTGTACTAAAATCCAGTAACATGATGATAAATTGAACAGTAAAGGTGGAAGTAATTAAATAAATATCTTCATTTAATGTGGGATGCCTACATAAAAAAAGATGCTTTTTCATTTCTTAAAAGCAGGAGCAAATAGAATTTGCTTAATTATTGTTTTTATATAAAGAAGATGTCACTCATATATAAGCTAATACCCATGAACACTTAAATTAACTGGTAAGGGGTTGTTCTAACTTAACCAGAGGTCTCGTGTTCGAGCCCTGAGAATGCAACAATGTTAAAAGCTCATGAGGGAGAGCTTTACCGCCCTAGTGCTCCTACCCGGCTCGAATTCGGATTAAACCGAATGGTTTACACCAAAAAATACTCAAATATAAGCTAATTATATGAATATTATACTATTCACTCTCTTACAAATTAAGAGACATTAGTACAAACGATAGTGATGTTATCATTATCCTTTAAAATACATACGAAAATGATTTAAACCGAATTAACCATATTGAACCCTGATTTAAGTGAAATCTCTCACCAATGGTCCAACTAGCAAGCATGTAGCATGCTGGTACCTTGGTATGTTACGCATGGTCGCATATTGCCACTTCGGCTTTGAATGCCCCATTAGTTTCATTTATTTATTTTTGATTAAAATATCCTTCGAATAACTAAAATGGAAAAAAAAAATCATCAAATGATTGAGACAAATGAAATAATATTTACATATGTTGACGTGGTTTGATCACACCGGCCTATCTCGACCGGAATTCATTTTGCCATTCGGTGCAATTCTCGATATAAGGTACCATCAAATTAGACAACCATACAGAGTCGCTAGCGAAGCGTATTATACCGAGACAACAGTGAATTATCCTACTCTTGGGGCTTTATATACCATTGTTAATCGGCCTCGTGGAAAGGAATGTATCTGGTTGCTACCGCAGGACAACCATAAAAGAAATTTTTGTTAAACATATATGAGAAAATTGGAAATGTATAATGGGTATCGTATTATTATGGGCTGCTATAAGTGTGAGCAGGGGCGTCTTAGGCCATGGGCAACCACGGGCGGTGGAATTGGGACTCCGGTTTTGACCACCGAATTTTCAAGCTTCATTTATGAAATTTAATACAAGCCTCAACGTATAGTACACTTGTAAATTCATATTTTGGGTCTCATTTGTTTGCGGTGTGTCGGGCCTCCATTTACTTTAAGGAGCCCCTGAGTGTGAGATAAGACAGAGTTCAGATTCTCTGTCTCATTTTCGTATCTCTTCTTGTGTCCAACTAAGTCTCAATTTGACATGTAAGCATTAGCACTTAACAATAATTCATGTGAAACGGGACACAAGATGGGGCGCGAACAAGGGAGAGAGGATCCACCTTCCTCTTGTGTTAACGACACAATCAACAGTATCAAAATAATCGAGAATGAAATTTGAATTGAGAAATATAATGCATTGATTGATTATGGCCTCTCACATGAAAACCAAGCACAATCAATTTTGCAATAAATACGGCATTGAAATCTTAACATGTGCTCTAGCTTAAGGCACATTTTAGAAAAACCGACAACTATAATATGTTATGTTACTCTAAAGCGAACTTCTCAAGATCATAAAATAAATACTTAGAATACTCGGAATGAATCGGTGTCGAATATTGTAGCAAGGTGCTACCTCCTGCAACAGTATCCCCATGAGCGTCGTAAGGTACCATCATATTACTAAAATTCCTGCTCTTCCAAGTCGCATTCGGATTTTTATGGTTAAACAATGTCCATTGTTCTACCTCTTCAGTGTTATCACGATTCATCTTCCAAATGAACAGAGTTGGGCACTCTTTCAAAGACGTCATATAATGTCGTGTGTACGTCGTTCTACTAGTTGTTGTGACAAGGTCGGTATCTCTGAACCCCTCGCGATTCAAATCAAAAGCAACAACCGTCAGACCAATAAAATTATCGAGTTTGTTTTTGTGAACCCAATAAATTACTCCGTCAACACAAATGCTATTGTTGATACTCCGCCAATACGAGTTCTTAATTAGCGAATTAGGTAAAGATTTACAGTCTATTGGGTTCCAATTTTTTGATCCAACTGTCAGTATCGCGGCCGTAGTAGAACACTCTTTCTTACTGCTTGGGTAAAAACTAATCAAAACTTTGAAGACCTTTTGTACAGGATCAAACCCAAATGCATACCAAAATCTGAAACGATCGACAGAGTTGAAAGTTATAGCAGGAAGACGTACAAAATCCCGGGTTCTAATGCTCAAAAGACCGACAAACGTTGAAAACGGATCAAACAGACAAATTACATCGTTGCATATACTTGATATGTAAAAATAATTATTCATAGGAATAAAATTACTGATATATACATTCCTGGCTGTGATCGTCGAGGCAATTGTTTGTACCGTCATTTTGAAGGTGTTGGCATCATTGAGCTCGAATGACAAAACCGAGTTTTCTCCCCAAATACCCGGGCGTACTGCAAACACAAGTTGCGAATGTTTATCATACGGAAGGGAGTGTCTAAGCAGGAATGCCTGTATGGTTAATATATCGTTCCAATGTTTCGATACAAACTGGCATCTCGACAACGATTTTGATGGCAGTCTTGACAAGATATCAATCTGAATATCATCGGGAATGTTTGCTTTCGATACATCACTCGTATTGCAATTCCGTCTTTTAACTCCGCCTTCAACTTTGTTTTGCTCAACATTCATCTCCATTAAACTAGCATAGAACTAGCAAATATGCACTTAACTGTAATTGAACGTAAAACCCAGCAAGATTATACTTAAACTATAAGAAGGTTGTTATTTCGATCATCACCAATTGACCATTAAATAACGTGAAAGAAACACAAACAAGTAGGTTTAAGAAACCGATACTCAAAGGGTATTTGTATTAGGTATAGCCGAGAAAACACAAACAAGTAGGTTTAAGAAAGTAATCTTTCCATAAATAAGATAAGAAAACGAAATATTGGACGTAGACCAGTTCTAGGGATGACAATTGTGGCTAGGACCGAACCGAAATCCAATCAACCCGAAAGAAAATATTCGATCTAAATCTAAATTTTAAAAACCCATACCCGATCCGCGGTTTAAATACCCATATCCAAATCCACTATTGGAAAACCCGAACAAAATCCAAACCCGATCCATTCAAAATTTATGAAAATTTACACTTTTCTAAACTAGAAATTATATTTTTGTCCTATAAGATGAAGTTTTTAGGTAATCAAATCAAGTTTTGGATTGGGTTTTGGATTATACGATGGATCGAGTATGGTTATGAAAAAAAGTTTAGTGGATCGGGTATGGATTTTAATGTTTTCGATATGGATCGGGTTTGGATACGGATCGGTGATCCAATAAGTAAGTGGTTGGATTTCGCAAAATCCAATCCAACCCGATCCATTGCCATCTCTATGGCTATGACCGACCATGAAAATTATTCGTTACTTAGCTAGTATAGATTCTCCGCGAATGCACGGTTTTTTAGATAGACATAATATAAAATTTAACAATTATATTAATGATTTTTAACTCAATTTGAAATTTAATTTTAATACGGTTACTAATAATAATGTTTTGCATTAATAGGTAGAAAATAGAAGGTTAACACTTTTACTTTGAAAATTATCAGTTTTACTTAAACTATTTTGTTAATATATTAAAGAAAGTTGTTTTTATATATCCATTAAAGACGTAATATAAATGTTAAGTAGTAATGCCCATGATAATACAATCAAAGAAGTTTTAAGTTAATATTTTCGTAATCTCTTTTTCTTTTAGTATATTGAGGATCGAATTAAGATAAAAAAAAAATAGGCCCACTTATAGGATCGAATTAAGATGACAAAAAATAAGTTGTAACTTGCACTTCATTAAGACAATTGAGTAATGTGCCGAAATCTATTTTAAACAAAATACGGAGTATGTTTTATGCCACAAAGTTAATGAATTTTAAGTTTTAAACTCTCTTAATTTTTTTCATCGCGAAAGTAATTAGTGCGATTTTCGGTTTTGTTTTGTACGTAGTAAGGGTAAAGTCATTCTCAAATAAATTTAATTAATGTATTTTAATTTACAGATTATATTTTAGAGCTTAGTGAAAATAATATAATTTGATGAAAAGATTAATTTTAATGAAAATATAAAAATTTAAAGAAATAAAATATAGTAGTTTTTAATTTTCTTTTTTACTCAATGCACTTTATTGTAATTAGTTTCCATATTTAAGAACATGTCTTTTAAAGGGGAAATTTGTGAAAACACCTATTCTTTTAGCAAATATGGGATTAAATTCTGAAAAAGTAGCCTCATCTACCAAATAGTTAAAACTAAACCTAACGGACACAAATTTCCAAACCCTTATCCAAAGCAGACCCGAAAAATACTAAAGCATTACCGAAAAGACTATAATTGACTGGAAGTCCAATTATTTGAGAATGAACAAACGATGTGATGTAATCCCAAATGAACCGAACTAACTTACCTTGACTCGAATTAAAATTATTGAACAAATCCGTATCCCAAACGACCGACTAAAACCAATTGAAAATAACCTGACCAGAAGCAATCTTACTGAGAACCGACTCTGATGATTTGTTTACTCGGCTCTAAAATATACCTAACCTAATCCGCTTTCAACCTGAGCTAAAAAAAAGTACTTGAAAATAATCTGACCCAAAATAACTCGGCTTGAAATCAACTCAAATAACTTGTTTACTCGAACAGTAAAACAGGCCTAAACTAATACATGACCAAAACGACCTAATAAAAACGCTGACAAAAGAATCCAACCTGAAATAACCCGACTTGAAACCGACTGGATTGATATATTTTCCAAGCATAGTGCCATTTCCCACAGAACAAACTCCCAACAACTAACAAAGCATGTCACGCATAATTCTGGCAAAGAATAGAAGTAGACAACGACACCTTTACTGTATCTGATGACCATATGCCAAACAGACCATAACAGTAAGATTATTCGGGAATCGACTGCTGATATTAGATACGGAGTAGCTAACTAGGCGTTGCTCAGCTTGGATTAGTAATTTATCAAATAGCAGGCTATGTATCCATAAAATAGTGAAATAAGATAAATTTTGTAAAATCGACAGTTTCAATTCCCTGCAGTCTTACGACGTAGAAAGAAAAATTAATTGATCGAGTAGGTTTTGAGTGATGCTAGAAGCCGGAAGAGCAATGCCGTTTCAGGCCGAGGTATCCTCATAATATTATGCAATGGTATAAATTTTGTACAATAGACAGAGTTATTTCCCTGCAGTCACGGTCGAGATAATCCATGAAATCGGACCTGCTAGTATAGCGAGTACAGAGTACAGACAATGAACTACGCCTTCCAAAACACGCTTTCCTACTTAGCATCGGAACTGCTTAACAAATTACATATTCAGGCCCTCTCAATCGGTCTTACTGTCTGTGTTTGTTCGCCTCAGAAAAAAAAACCATAATCGTAACAATGTTTATAAACTAAATAAACTTTCTAAGTGATCAACACTTCAATTCAATTTGAAAACAGAGAAATAAATGATTAAAAATGGAGACATGGATTATATGTTACTCTATAGCGAAATTCTCAAGATCATACCATTTATACCACGACAACAATGGATTATCCTGCTCTTCGGGTTTGACAGAACTTTTTATCGGCTTCACAGACTGCAGCAGGATGCTACCTCCTGCAACCCAATTCAAGCGACAGCCGTAAGGAAAGTTTTTGGGAAAATCGCTTGCAGTAAAACTCCTTGTATTCCAAGCAGCATTCGGATTTTTATGGTTTAACAATGTAAACTGTTGTATCTCATTAATACCCATTTTCCAAATGAACAGAGTTGGGTTTCCCTTCAAGGATGTCAAATAGTATCTGATTTTCTCAGCGTCTTTTGTGGGTATCGTATCAAGCTTGTAATCTTTGAAAACCTCTCGATTCAGATCAAAAGCAACCACGGTTATCACGCTACCACCATGAATTTCAACGCTATTGACCCGATAAATGACTCCATCGAGACAAAACATATTGTGTCTTCTCCAATAACTCGAGGTCATGGTCACTGCACATCGTAGAAATTTATACTCAACTGGTTTCCAATGTTCCGATCCAAGAGTCAATACCGCGGCCTTGGTACGACACTCTTTATTATCACCATAGATACCTAGAACCTTGTATACCTTACTTACCGGATCAAAAGCTAATGCTGGCCAAAATGCAAAACGACCCGCATTCTCTGTAGTTATTGCAGGAAGACAGATAAAATCTCGGGTCTTTATGTTTAAAACACCGAAACGCCCTGAATTATAATCAAAATGGCAAACGAGGTCGTTGCATATATTCGACATGAACCCGTGCGAGACAGCATCAGGTAAAAGTTCATGACGCCCTAATATCAACTCCTCTGTACTCCTCCCTACACTTAATTTTCTTGTCTTTGGTACAGTCATAGTCGTGTTGGCGAGGCTGTTTTTATCGGAGAGCTCGTATGAGAGAACCGAATCGTATCCATTAGGTGTCTTGTCTGGAACAAAAGCGAGTCTTGAATGCTTATCGTATGAAAGCGAGTGTCTAAGCAAGAAAGCATTTATGGTTAATGTAGCATTCCAGTGTTTCGAAACACACCTACATCTCGACAGTGGTCTTGATTGCAGATGTGACAAAATATAAATCTGAAGCTCTTCAGGAAAGTCTGAAAATAATGGATCATTCATATTGCGAGTTAAAACTCGCAAGATCACTCGACTAAGACGACTGTAATTACGAAATCAAGATTCAAGACCTTGAAAGAACACAAAGGTAACAACCTCACAAATTTTAAACAAAAAGGCAATTCCTAAGAATGGGGAGCAGGAAACGCAACACAGTTAGGGTTTAGAAACCATACACTTCTGTTTTCTTATTATCCTAATTTAACTCTGAAAAAGTGGATCCGAATAAAACTAACTAGTTTTACCCCGTGCAAATTGCACGGGTTTGTTATTCGAACATTGTTTTTATCATATATTTAAATAATAATATTAACTTTGGAATTCACAGGCGCACATAGAATATTTCATATAAGATATTAAACCCAATACATTAACAGTCTTGTATCAAATATGAAATAAGTATTAAAAAAATAATTAAAACATTCTAAATAACATTATGAATTAAAAAATATATAAAAACCTTGATGTTTATAATTGCTAAATTAGAAGTGATGTAAGTACGGGTATGATTAAAGCGATAATAACAAACTTGATTTATTTTTTAGACAACTTATATATTTCAGCTGTAAGACGGTTAGCATACAGCAGCTCTAACCTGCTTCTGAGCATGTTCCAACGCGAGTCGCCTAACTTATTTCCGACATGACCAATATTATAAATTAACCCGTTTGATTGTATTAAAATAAACTATATTTTAATAAAGTGAATAGTTAATAAATCGATAATTTCTCACCAATTAGTATTCACTTCATTAAACAGTAATTTAATTTGTTGATTTTTTTTAATTATAATTTTGCAAACTGGCATGGTATGTTTATAAATATATTATATAATTTAATATATAAGTATATCTATATTATTATTAATATTATTTTCCAATAAAACTGACATGACTAATAAACACCAATTTACGATTATATCATACTTCAATTGTAGGAGAGTATTTTTAGTTACATGAGTATTTTCTTACTAATTTGTGTAAAAGTGGGGAAATATATATATAAAATGAATTTTTAATTTATATTTAGTAAAAAATTAATGATCCTAAAACAAACGTGTACTAAATTTTCATTGGAATTATTCGTAAATATGGAAATAAAAAATTTAATGCATAAATCATTTTGTAAATATTAATCATATTTTAGGTGTATTTTAATTGAATGAGGTTAGAAGTTAGTGGGCCCTTGTGTACATGATGAGGTGGCTTCACCAAATGACTTTAAATGTTTGTGTTTTAATAGAAGAAAGATTAGACACAAATTTCCAAACCAATATCCAAAGCGACAGATTTAAAAAAATTTGGATTTTTATGAGAAATATCATCGTGTTTTTTCGCTTTCTACTTTATACCCCTCCTTTTCTGTGATCTCTTTAGAATACCCCTAAACTTAATTATAAACTATAAAACGTGACTTGAACTTGCTTGGCCGTCTAATGCTCCGTCAAATATATTATGTGGACTGCTTAGTTGCCATCAGGTAGGCAATGACATGTATATTTTTTTTGATGAATTGCCACCATGTAAGCAATGACATGTAATATTTCAGGAAAAACATCCAAATTCAAAGATATTCTTACTAATTCATGGAGATATAATTCTGGAAAATTATGAAATTGATAAAAAGTAGTCATACTCAACTATTTCATAAGAATGACTATTACAAGAAAAACAAACAAACTAGGTAAGACCGTCGAAATAACTCATCGTCTTTCTTTTTGTCTTACTCATGGTAAAAATTAATACAATCAACTCTTAATAAAAATTAATTAATGGATGGTGTATAGTGTACAGTTCCCAATGTATAACTAGGTAAGACAAATAATTTGCTAGTGTCTAGGAACTTTTTTTTGTCTTACTCATGGTATTTAGCCCGTTTTCACCTTGTGACGGATAGAGTTCGTCTTCACTCTTTAATGAGAATTTGTGTTAGCTTAAACTGTATATGATGTGTTAGTTTATGGAATTGATTAGATACCTAAGAAGACGGAGCCGAAGCGAGGGAAATCATGCTTAAAGATTGTAGAGTGTGAGAAAATAGTTGTAAGTACGAGTAGTAAACAAGTTAAAAAAGTTAGGTTTAGTACCGAAAATAATCAGACATTTTTATTTGAAAGAACTTATCTAATTGTGGATTTGAAGAGTGGTTAGTGCACAGACACCCCATACCATGTGCGGCACTGGCTCTGATATCATAATAGATGAACCATCTCAACCAAAACCATAAGGTTGATGGTTGAGGCCCATATATTATAGTTATATTCTATTAGTAGAGACGATTTTAAAGGAGGAAAATGTTGTCGAAGCTAGGAACTTAAGAATGAATTCTAGGCGGTCACTAGTGCAAGCAAAAAATTCGGGTTTGGAATCTAAAAATGTTGATCATATCAAGAAATTGCCAACTAAAGACGGTACCTGGAGTTAAATTTGAGGAGCCAGTGTTAAGAACAGAATACAATATAACAGAACGACTTGCCTTTTCTTATTAATCTCAAACGTATATATAGGGATACAATAATACGGAAGGGAAATAACCTAGCCTATTAGAGACAGATATACTAACGGGCCTTGTTACCCCCCCTCAAGTTGGAGCATAGGGATTATAAATGCCCAACTTGCGGATTAGTAAGACAAACTGAGAGACACCCAATGCCTTGGTAAAGACATCGGCTAACTGGACATGAGTAGGAACATAAGACGGTGCAATAAGGCCATCTTGAATAGCATCACGGACGAAGTGGCAATCAATTTCAATATGCTTCGTACGTTCGTGGAATACCGGATTCTTGGCAATATGCAACGCAGACTGACTATCACACGAAATAGCAACAGCAGCGGAAGAGAACACACCCAGATCACACAAGAGACCCTTTAACCACTTAATCTCGCAAGTAATTGCAGCTAACGAACGGTACTCAGCTTCAGCTGAGGAACGGGACACAGTCTGCTGTTTCTTAGTCTTCCATGATACAAGAGAGGATCCAAGAAACACAGCCCATCCTGTAAGAGAACGACGAGTGGTCGGGCATGCAGCCCAGTCAGAATCGCACCACCCAGTGAGGCATAAGTCGGTGTCAGCCCGTAGCAGGATGCCCTGACCAGGTGTGCCCTTTAAATAACGAACAACTCGGAGGGCAGCTTCCCAATGATCAATGCGCGGAGCAGCGAGAAATTGCGAAAGCACGTGAACAACATATGTCAAATCTGGACGAGTAACAGACAGGTAAACCAACCGGCCAACCACACGACGGAATGCTCCTGGGTCGTCAAATAAAGGACTGGTGGAGGACCCTAAATGATGATTTTGTTCGATAGGAGTCGCACACGGTTTACTACCGAGATGCCCACTCTCAGAGACGACATCCAAAGCATACTTGCGCTGACATAGGAAAATCCCGTCGGCATTCCGAGCAACTTCAATCCCCAAAAAATATTTGAGGACACCCAAATCTTTCATGTGAAAGCACGAGTTGAGATATTTCTTAAATTGAACAATGGCATCCATATTATTACCCGAGACAATTAAATCATCAACGTAAATCAGCACATTAATACAAGTGGCATCACGGACTAGAGTAAACAAGGAATAATCGGAATAGCTTTGCTTGAACCCATATTCTTTCAGCGCTGTACCCAATTTAGCAAACCAACAACGAGGGGCTTGCTTGAGACCATATAAAGATTTGCGAAGACGACATACCTGTCCATGGGTGGCCGAATGGAACCCGGGAGGTAATCGCATATACACCTCCTCGTCAAGGTCGCCATGGAGAAAGGCGTTATGCACATCCATTTGATGAAGTATCCAATTCCGGGCAGCCGCAATAGCCAGGAAGATCCGTACAGTACTCATTTTTGCTACTGGGGCGAAAGTCTCATCGTAGTCAACGCCTTCCGTCTGGTGATTTCCAAAAACAACAAGGCGGGCTTTCAACCGCTCAATTGTCGAGTCGGACTTGTATTTAATTTTGTACAACCACTTGCTACCAAGAGCTTTCTTTCCCGGAGGAAGAGAGACCAATTCCCATGTTTCATTTTTCACCAGTGCATTTATTTCATCCGTCATGGCCTTACGCCATCCCTCAGTGAGCACGGCCTCTTTAAATGTTTGTGGTTCTTTGTGTTCCGTAATAGACATCGTGAAAGCACGATGCGCAACAGAAAATTTGTCACTAACAATATAATTAACTATAGGATACGGCATACCTGAGGACGGTGTGGATACGGTGAGAGCAGACGCGGTGGACGGACTACGCGAACCACGAGCAGTGTTACCAACAACATAGTCACGAAGGGAGGAGGACGGGAATTTTTGACGATGACCACGACCCATTTCTTCCTCATCCGTGGGCTGGACCTCCTCGGTACCAGGGGGCTGATCACCCGTAGCTGGAACAGGAGCATGTTGCTCATGCGGGCTGGTGGGAGGTGCGGCAACACATTGAGGAGCAGACTCACTGGGATCCGTGGCATCCCAGTCAACAACAAACTCATCCGAATCACTAGCTGGAGATGTAGGTGGATGAAGTTTAAAAGGAAATTGGTCTTCGTAAAATGTAACATCTCGGGACACAAAAAAATCATGTGAGTCCAAATCATACAAATACCAACCCTTTTTCCCAGACGGATAACCCATAAACACACATTTTCTACTTCGGCTTGCAAATTTATCATGTTTGCTTTTCTGATTATGGGCATAACATAGGGACCCAAATACTCGTAGACGATCAAAAGGAGGTGATGACTGGAACAAAACTTCATACGGGGTGATACCGCCAAGAAGCACAGACGGAGTACGATTAATTAAGTGAGCAGCCGCGAGAGCACATTCACCCCAAAATTTAATGGGTATGTCCGCCTGAAATCGAAGGGCACGGGCCACATTGAGAATGTGCTGATGCTTTCTCTCGACGCGACCGTTTTGCTGAGGGGTCCCAACACAGGAAGTATGAAAAATAATTCCCTGCTGATCAAAATATGATTTAAGACAATTGAACTCTGTACCGTTGTCACTGCGAACAATTTTAATAACAGCAGAAAATTGTCTCTTTGCCATAGCTACGAAAGACATGAACCTGTCATACACGTCTGTTTTTGAAGTTAACAAATATATCCATACCCCACGAGAAAAATCATCCACGATAGTGAGGAAATATCGAGCCCCATTGATTGCTGGCGGGTCATATGGCCCCCAAAGATCGCAATGTATAAGTTCAAACACACAACTGCTTTTATTAGTACTTAACGGAAAACTGTTGCGAACATGTTTAGAGCGATGACAAACCTCACACGGTTTAAGCACATCGTCTTTACTAGTACGTAAAAAAAGGAAGTAATTTAACAATTTTCCCGGAAGGATGACCCAATCTATTGTGCCACAAAACAGTAGACGAACTTGCAGATACCGTCCTCGTGACTATGTTTAACTCTTGCTTGAAGTAATATAGTCCGTCCAACCTCTCACCCGTTCCAATCACCGTGCTCGTATGACGGTCCTGTATACGACAAATAGAAGCATTAGTGACAATTTCACAATCAAGGGAGTCGATTAGTTGCGACGCCGATATCAAATTACATTGTAATTTAAGAACATAAAGAACAGGAAACAAAGTGAGGGTAGGAGTAAGCTGAACACGCCCAATGTGCGTAGCACTGATGTGCGACCCATCAGGCAGCCCCACGACGCGACTCGGCACCGGTTGCATACTAGTTACAAGCTCGGAATTTCCCGTCACGTGATGGGAGCATCCCGTATCAATAAGCCACTTACCGGAAAAATTATGAGTTGGTGTCCCATATACTGTTACGCCATCGACAGGAGCACCATCAACGGCAGCGGCATGGACCACTCCACTAGAACTGGGTTCAGCCGTGTGTACCTCCGTATGTCCTCCAGCCTGTCGAGTACCACCACGCCCAAAACCTCCGCGGCCAGAACTCCCCCCACGACCAGCACCAGCCTTATGCGGCTTTTTAATCCCACGTAACTCATACCACCAATCAGGTAACTCTGATACCATGTTAAGAACAGAATACAATATAACAGAACGACTTGCCTTTTCTTATTAATCTCAAACGTATATATAGGGATACAATAATACGGAAGGGAAATAACCTAGCCCATTAGAGACAGATATACTAACGGGCCTTGTTAGCCAGCGAGGTAAGGTGAAGCAGGACATAGTCGAGGAGGTGGCATCGATGTTATCTCCTTGTCGGGGTGATAATGTTAACAAGCCTGCTCAAGGAAGAAGGAAACTGGTGATAATGCATCTGCCCAACCATCCATGTGCATTTATAACATAGGATTATGCTCGGATTCATTTTGTCAAGTCTATGTAATGTACGAGTAACGGACACTGGATTCAAATCCTACTGACCTAGTTTTGACATGGAGATTTTAATTTCGATGATGGTAGAATTATGCTCTTCTGCATAACCTACTGTCAGTTTTCTGGGTTCGGATTTATTTTGTCAGGACTATGTACGAATGTATGATGATGCCTAAGTGTATTAACTTTTTTCACATTTTGTTTTCCAGTGCAGTCTGATGAAGTGATGAGTTAAATCATTTTGGCACAAATTACGATGCTGTCAAATTAAAAACTTCGATCTGATTCTTTAAATTAACTTAAAATTAACAGCAACAGTTATCTGAGCATTACGAGTTCAAAGTTAGAATTCTCATACGATAAATAATGTTCATTTGGCAAACAGGAATACAGTAAAATGATACGGAGTATTCCGTATCATTTTCTGATAAGAATTACGGAGTATATGTTACTCTATGCCCCAAATGTCAAGATCAAACCATATATACCAACACTCGGAATCAATCAATTTCGAATATTGTAGCAGGATGCTACCTCCTGCAACAGGTATATCATGAGAGCCGTAAGGTACCGCTATAGGAAATTTACGAGTCGTAAAAATCCTCCTCTTCCAAACTGCATTCTGATTTTCATGGTTAAATAATGTCCATTGTTTTACCTCTTCAAGCTCGTAATTTTGCATCTTCCAAATCAACAGAGTTGGGCATTCTTTCACAGATGTTAAATAGTATCTGAACTTCCCATAGCTCGTGTTTGTCGTGACAAGCACGTTATTTCTGAACGCCTCGCGATTCAAATCAAAAGCAACGACGGTTAGCACAATAACATCATCGACTGTATTTTTATGGACATAATAAATCACTCCATCAACACAAATGCTATTGGTACTCCACTTACATACTGAACTAGGTAAACATTCAAAATCTATCGAGTTCCAGTTTTTCGATCCAACCGTCAATATCGTGGCCTTGGTAGTAGCAGTATACTCTTTGCTTCTGATTCCGTAACAAACACTCAGAACCTTGAATACTTGATGTACAGGATCAAACCCTAATGCATACCAAAATCTGAATCGATTCACAAACATGTTAGTTATTGCAGGAAGACTGATAAAATCCCGGGTTTTTATGTTTAAAAGACCAACCCACGTTGAAGATGGATTAAAGAGACAAATTAGGCCGTTGCATATATTCGACATACAAATATCCTTACTCATACGGTTAAAATCAGTGAAATATACATCCTGCCCTCTGATCCTAGGGACGGGTTTTTTTGGGTATGCTTCGGTCACAGTAATTGTCTTGGGGGTGTTATCATCATTAAGCTCGTATGAGATAACGAGCCTTCTTCCCAAACACTCGAGCGTAACACAAACACTTGTTTTGGATGTGTATCATACGAAAGAGAGTGTCTGAGCCAGAATGTTTTCATGGTTAACGAAGTGTTCCAGTGTTTCGATACACACTTGCAAATTGACAATGCCTTCGGTGGCAGCTTTGACAGGATTTCAATCTGAATTTCTTCAGGAATATGATTGATCGTATCGCAGTTCCGTCTTTTAACTCTACCGCCTCTAACCTTTTCCTCGACATTCATCTCCTTGGAACTACTCATATCAATTATGGAAGTATATATGCAAGTAACCCGAATTGAACTCACAAGATCACTTAACTAAGACGGTTCTTATTCGATCAAAATCGCGATGAAACACTACTCAAAACTTATTGTGATCAAAGTAGTTGTGTATACAAGAGGGGAAGAAAGCACGGCATATATATAATATATATGGTTTTGGAAACCTTATTTCTACAGTTTCCTAAACTCCTTATTCCAACTCAGTTCAGAAACCAATAATTCTGTTGTTGTTATTACTAGCGTCGATACCGTGTTAAAACACGGTTTTTAGATTGGGATTAAGAAAAATTGACATTTACATTACTGGTATTTAATTTTGTATTTAATGATGAAGTTTATTATCGATATTGTTTCGCAATAAGAGGTAGAAAAGATAACGTTCAACATTTTTACCCCATATTAGATTGTCGGTTTTAGTTTAGACCTTTGACCCACCCCATATTAGATTGTCGGTTTTAGTTTAGACCTTTGACCCACCCCATATTAGATTGTCGGTTTTAGTTTAGATCTTTGACCCAAGTATTCCTTCATTGCATAATAGAAAAACCCATATCATCCAAGTATTCCTTCATTGCATTTTCCTTTGGCATGAATGAAAAGCTTAATGTTCATCTTCTTTGCCATGTGTTTTGTAAACCCTCGACCATGAAATTTGCTTATCTAATTCAAACGTAGTTCAGGATCCCTTTGCTTACTACCGTCTTATCCGTATAATTGCCCTAATCAAATCAATGAGCGCGCTGACGTATGAGCAAAATTTAAATTCTCAGAATATGAATGTTCATTTGGTAAAGGGGAACACAATAAAATGATACGGAGTACTTATAAATGAGAACTATAACATGTTACTCTATGGCCATATTCTCGAGATCATACGATATATACCAACACTCGGAATCAATCAATTTCGAATGTTGTAGCAGGGTACTACCTCCTGCAACAGGTATATCACGAGAGCCGTAAGGTACCACTGTGGGAAATTTATGAGTAGTAAAATTAAAATTCCTGCTTTTCCAACCTGCATTCGGATTTTTATCGTTTAATAATGTCCATCGTTCTGCTTCTCGAATCTCACCGTCTTGCAGCTTCCAAATAAACAGAGTTAGGCACTCTTTCAATGATGTCAAATAGTATGTGAATGTCATATGTTCCATGGGTGTCTTGACAAGGACGTAATCTCTGAACGCCTCGCGATTCAAATCAAAAGCAACCACGGTTAACACGATAACATCATCGATTGTATTTTTATGGATGTAATAAATCACTCCATCAACACAAATGCTATTGGTACTCCACCCAGGTACTGAACTAGGTAAATTTTCAAAATCTATCGGGTTCCAGTTTTTCGATCTAACTGTCAATATCGCGGCCTTGGTCGGAGTAGTACACGCTTTGCTTCTGATTCCGTGACAAATACTCAGAACTTTGAATACTTGATGTACAGGATCAAACCCTAATGCATACCAAAATCTAAATCGATTCACAAACTTGGTAGTTACTGCAGGAAGCCGGATAAAATCTCGGGATTTTAGGTTTAAAAGACCAACCCACGTTGAAGACGGAATAAAGAGACAAATTAAGTCGTTGCATATATTCGACAGGCAAAAATAATTACTCATACAGTTAAAATCAGTGAAATATACATCCTGCCCTCTGATCCGAGAGACGGGTTTTTTTGGGTATGCTTCAGTCACAGTAATTGTCTTGGGGGTGTGATCATCATTAAGCTCGTATGAGATAACCGAGCCTTCTTCCCAAACACTCGAGCGTAACACAAACGCTTGTTTTGGGTGTGTATCATGCGAAAGAGAGTGTCTAAGCCAGAATGTTTTCATGGTTAACGAAGTGTTCCAGTGTTTCGATACACACTTGCATCTTGACAATGACTTCGGTGGCGGCTTTGACAGGATTTCAATCTGAATTTCTTCAGGAATGTCTGCATTTGATGCATTGCTCGTGTCACACTTCCGTCTTTTAATTCTGCCTTTAACCTTTTCTTCGACATTCATCTTTATGGAACTAAGACGGTTCTTATTCGATCAAAACCGCGACAGAACACGAAAAGGAACACTACTCAAACTTATTGTAATCCAAGTAATTGGCTAATTGCATGAAGAACGGCATATAATAAGTTTTGGAAACCATAATTCTATAGTATCCTAAATTCTTAGTCCTTTTAGAATTCTATCAACTTCCTTTCTTTATTTCCAACTTTATTCGGAACCCAATAATTCTGTTATTATTATTAGTGACTCCATTCCACAAAAGTCATACCTAACAAAAATGGTCAAATCTCCGCTATATATAAAAGCTAAGTTTTTTCCAGCCTTCTTATTGGCCGGAAAAAAACTCATGTTTTTTCAATTTTTTTTTGCAAATAGGGTCCACATGTTTTCCAAAACATTTAATTACTCTCTCTTAGTCACAAGAATTATATACACCGTAACATACTTTCATACACCAAGTTTATAATACATACAAAATCAAAATGCAAAAAATAAAATAATAAAATAATTTTAATAAATGTTGTTTTTTGTAATATGATGTAACAAATCTGAAGACGGCAAGTACTTAAAGAGGCTAGAGACAAGCCAATCCTCACCCACATGGAGTGGATGAGGAGGTATGTGATGGAGAGAATATGTAAGAAGAGAGAGGGTGGTAAGGCATATGAGGGAAGATTAATGCCTTATGTGAATAAGTACCTTGTTTGGGCTGAGTCTGAGTCTAGGATTTGTAAGTGGTCTAGGTCTCAGGTAGGTGTTTATGAAGTGGAGTATAAAGGGGAACAATGTGCTGTGAATTTGAATAATAGGACTTGTACTTGTTACCATTGGGACCTTAGTGGATTGCCTTGTCCACATGCTATGTGTTGTATTTTGTTGCAAAGGATGGACCCAGTTGAGTATGTCCATGAGGCTTACTCTTTAGAAAAGTACCAGCTTACCTATGAGCCAGCAGTTTTACCAATGCCTGGGGTTAAGCATTGGGAAAAGACAGGACTTCCAGAGCCACTCCCACCATCAATGAGAGCCATGCCTGGTAGGCCTAAGTCCAAGAAAAGAAGAAAAGAGGCAGGGGAAGATGCTGAACAGAAGGTGAAGAGAGTTAAGAAGACAAACAAATGTGGTAATTGTGGAGGGTTAGGTCATTCCAAAAGGACCTGTAAGAACTCATCTGTAGCTCCTAGCAAGGACAGTGCTCCTGGTGGGAGGCCAATAGGCAGAAGCCAATGGGCAAAAGAAGGGAGAGAAAAAAGAAAGAGCAGATTCAGTGCAAGGGAAGCTTGGGAGAGGCAACATGGGAGAGCAAATTCTGCAGCATCATCTCAGGCAGGACCATCTAACAGGCCTGCATCTGCTGCATCACCTCAGGCAGGACCATCCAACAGGCCCCCATCAGCCACAGTGTCCTTCACTGAGTTGCTCACTCAAGCTAGCAATAACTTGCTTTAGCTTCTGTTCTGTTTAAGTTGTTTGTTTATCATGTAATTTTCTTATGAATTATGGTTTAAGACACATTCAGACTATGTTGGTTTAAGGCACTTTCAGACTATGTTGGTTTAAGGCACTTTCAGACTATGTAATGTAGTATTTTGACAATTCCAGACTATGTAGTATTTTAAGGCACTTTCAGCTTAATGAATGTTCTAATGTTGTAGTATTTTTACATCAAAGTTTTGAGAGATGTTGCAGCAAAAACATACATTACAACAGAATGAGGATACAATGATTGCATATCAGATGAATGCATGGAAAATTAAGTTCATAACAACATTACAATTACAAGCTTCTTTGAAAAAGGATACAATGATTAACTCATGAACCAAGATCATACATTGCAACCTCAATTAACTCGTGAACCAAGATGTTCAAGAGGATACAATGATTCCAACTAAGATTTATTACATAACAACATTACAATTACAAACATAATGGCAAAAATTGCCAGTTTTGATCCTTTGAAAAAGGACCTGCCATGGCTGCCAATGCTACATTGTGCATTCATCTTCTCAATCTCATGTTCCAGCTTCTTCCTTTCTTCTTTAATCGATTGAATATCCCTACCCAAAATGTCAACTTCACATTTCAACAATCTCTTCTCCAAAATGAGTTTGTTGATAACATCTTTTTGCCACTCCATTTGAGTACGATCATGCCAGCGAAACCAGTCACACCCAACAGAACCAGTCCTTATGTTTGAGAATTTACACTTCTCAAACCTTCTTCCCGGGTTGTCAGTCGTCCATGAGGTTAGCACATCTACCGGAACACCACATAAACATTTTCTCGGGTATTGGCTTGTGCTATGGTAACTACTTTCTCTTGAATAATTAAAAGATACAAATAACCCAAATCAGTAAGAACCCTAAATTTAAGAACCCTAAGTTCAATTCAATTGAATCCAATTTAGTTTTAATAAAAAAAAAATGATAACATAAAAAAAACGCAGAACAGAAGAGAAAAGAAAAGCTAACCTTGAATTAGACATTCCAGATTTGTAGACTTAATTTAGGTAGAGAGTACTAATTAGAGAAAGATCTTATAATGGAGTACTAATTTTGATGAAGAAGATGAAGATGGAGTGAAATGATAACAATGATGAAGATGGAGAGAAGGAAGGACATATAACATAAAGTAAAGGGCATTTTCGTCATGAAATTAGAGAAATTGAGGGAAAATTCAAATATTGACGGATTTGCTCACCAGAATTGGGAAATGGTAGCAAAATATGGCCGGAGTCAAAACTCTGGGAGTAATTTATTAAAAACAACTTATAAGGGAGTAATTTTAGAAAAGTGTAACATACAAGGGAGTTATAATTAATTTACTCTATAAATATTCACATAAATCTAAGAGAACCGATTTATCAAGAAAAATAAAAATCTCAAAATAAGCCGATTTAAGATGATGAAAATTGAATATAACGCTTGAGGCATTTGAAAAAATAGTACAAATAAATATTAATAATGAATTATCAAATACATGTATAAAACTTGAAGTCGTTAAATATAGAAAAATATTCATAAAAATAATATGAAGCAGTTAAAGTTGATAATAAAATATGATAATATAAATAAACCTCAAAACTTAAATAGAGTTTCCCTATATTTTATCATAAAATAATCCATGAAAATTGTTCTACTAAAATGAACTAAAATCCATAATTTTATTTGAACTTAAATGTGATTATTAAGGATGAGAAAGACAGAAAAAAGAAATATTGAGAAACAAAGGAGGACTTGAGCAACGACAAGTGAGCACACACAAAGGAAAAGTTAGGGTTTTTGTTAATTTATAGGTCATTTATTAGTGACGACTAACGACGATAGTGGGATACTTGACATAATGGCATACTATGGACTAATTAATCAAGGGCTTTGTCCAACCGCGTATTTGTCGCACAAGTCCAATCGTATGATGACATTTCGTATGTCATATTCCTAATGTCATATTCCTAAAAAAAAGTAATATGGTAAAAAATTGCAAATTTTTATTTAATACGATTATTATTATCCGTCTTAAACTTAAGATGAGTTAAATATACTCATGTTGAATAAATATAACACAAGAAAAAGGTAAAAAGATTTTTGATATCTATGATTTATACGTAGGGTGATATATGATCCGTCTTAAGCTTAAGATGTATATTACCGTCTTAAGCAAAACTAGCTTTACAAAATAAATTTCTGTAAGATGTATTTATTTCCGTCTTAAATATTATGTCCGTTTATATTTAAAGTGAGAAAGACACTGAATAATACTTCTTCGTATGGCTTTATATGGTTAATAGTAATTCTCCTATGCGACGGGCTCATTCCCCACTTTTTTTGCAAAATGTGACCACTTTTTGTTAAATAGTGACTACCTTGATTATAAATGTCATTTTCAAGTCATAAAAGATGGTTACTGTTTATTAATAAATAGTCACTATTTATCAAAAGGTGGTTACACTTAACTGGTCGCATATGCGACGGTCTTAAATGAGAATTTGTGTATGGTTAATAATATTCGTACTTTTTAACATGATGAGTGCATTTTATATATAGTTTACCTCCCTAATTTATCTCGATTTTACATGATTATTATACTTTATTTAGTATATTTGTGAGCGAATTACGTGTTCTAGGTGTATTGCTTGTGTTTGTTACGTTTTGTAGGAATCTAAGCATTTAAAAGTTTTTTCCTAGCACAATAGCAAGCACTTAAGTCCAACAAGCTAATGGAAGCATGATGGATCATGGAAGGTTAGAATGGAGAATGACAAGTCAAGCATGAAGATTTGTGAAATGGATTGAAATGCAAATGAGAAACCAAAAGTGAAGCCCAATGCAAGGAGTTTACAACTTAACATAGGATGCTCCTTTGGATGCTCAAGGGATCCCAAAACTATGCAACTAACCGGATAAAATATGACTTCAACATTTACAGTGTTAAACTTCTAGTTATCAACATTTCAACATATGACTTCAAATTAAGTTTGTTATATCTAGCCAGATAAAATAGATGTGACATAAGATATTCACTGTTGTCTTATTTATATTGACAAGGCTAAACATACATATATAACAATATTTCTTCGGGGAATATAATACATTGGTCTTTCTTGTGGTATGAACAAATCATAACTGATTCTTTTAATAATCTCCGTTAAAGCCAATTAATAATGCATATGTCCCGTCAAGAAAGGAGGTGAATTCAACGAACTATAGTGATCATTCTCTTCATAATGTTATGTAATTTGATCACATGTCACTTGTATACGAGATACTACACATAGTATTTTAATGACTACATTATTTGTATGAATGATAAATATATTTCATACTCAAAATATGATATCTCATTCGCTTCAATGAATGATTTTGAATTGATTAGATATGATTATCAACTTTTAAGAGTATCTTATATTTTGAAAATATTCATGTATAAACATCGAGTTTATTCTTAATTATGATACACAAATAATACTCAATATATGAAATGTGAGAATTATAAACACTGTTAACTTTAGGTCACTGTTCTAATATCTGTAAACATTATGAACTTCAGGTCGGTATATGTAAATACTATGAACTTCTGGTCATAGTTTCAGTATCTTTAAATACTACTATGATCTTCAGCCCATAGTACGAATATTAAAATTTTAACTCATATATAAATTTTCTTTTCTCATATCGAACTTTGCGTATATGTAAATTTTCACGAAGCTCAATTAAGAATCTCGGCTCACAAGAGGCCACATTATTAGGGCTTAGTTAAGGTCGTATATTTGGCTTAACATAATGCCATATTCTCGATCTCTGCTACATACAGAGTCTTTATGAGAGATAATGTCACATTCATTTCAAAGAATGCACCAAATTTCAAATCTCATTATATTGTTCAACTTCAGATGAACAAGAATCAAATAAGAGATAATTTTCCCTTTATTATAGACCGCTTTATTCATATGAAACTCAAATGCGGTTAAAAATTGCAGCTGTGATGAACTTCTGGTCACTAGCATTTACATGTGGACTTCTGGCCACTTACACTTATAGAATATGAATATATTGTACTGATGAGACGGTGTTAAATTATTATACACCTTTAAAACTTTGAACTTCAGGCCAAAGTTATAATATGGACATATACGCTATCTTTACAAATAGATCTTGTGAAACTTCGGGTCCAAAAGTTATATAATATGTCCTTTTGCAAAAAACTAAGTCCAATAAACAGAATATAAACAGAGTATTACTTAGGTACTTAACACAGTATGCACAAAAACACATGATATAAGACAAATTAATTATCTTATCAATTTTTTTTTCCTCTTATAAGTGTGTAAGTTAACCTACACTTGCGTTGGCATGGCGTATAGCGCGTATTTGATTTATGTTAGAAAACTAATAGGCAGTAGCTACAAGGTTCATATTTTACATCACATACAATTGCAACACAAAACTCCATTCTGTTAAACTATTAAAACACATGAGTATATATTCGAACATATCCCAAACCACAAACTTATGATATACACACCTCAAATAACGCAAAACATTGCATCAAAATTAAACAAAGGTAAGACTGGTTTAGGACCTATATTAATTCTTATTGCACTCTTATTCCATACGGAGTATATTTCAACACAAATTCTCATTTGTAACGGCCACTTTTCGTCACAAGTTTGTGACGGAGCAAATGTAACCATTTTTATAGAAAATGTAACCACTATATGACTGGTAACATTTTATGGATGATTACTTTTTATCATAAAATGGTCATATTTAGTCCGTAACAAGCTTGTAACCGTCACAAGAGAGACCATTACTGATATTTCAGTTAAGCAAGTAACAAATGAATCAACTCGAAAGAAATAATACTCCGTACCTTTTATCTATTCACTTTGCATACGTGAATAACATGTCATTGAGATAGCATCTACATCTATCATATTCAGCCAAACTTTCTAGCTAATCTGTAATCGATTTTTTATTTTATTTTAATTAATTTGTGCATGTGCGTGCACCATAATCAATGAATCAGAGATGCATGCATAATTAATAAAGACACCTGGTCATGAGATATTGATAGACGATATAATTTTATGAATTAAAGATGTCGTACCCGATATAAGAACAATTATTACGCTAGGGTTAGAGATTCGTGCTGATAACGTGTTGTGAAATAAAGGGAGAGATAAATATAGAGAGAAGGTAAGAGAGAAAGAACCATCTCTTATTCCATTATGAGGGGTATATATATACATATATAATGGGAGTAGAGTTTCCATAAGATAATATATTCTAGTATTCTATAAGATATGGACCATATAATATTACATAATAATATTTCACAACACAAAATTAATTTTAGGTCATAGTTTAAGAACTAAGAGATCTTTCAGAGTAAAACAAGTAACATTGCATAATTGATAAAGGACCCCTAGACTGAAAGAAAAATGAACTTAATGCACATTTCCTTTTATCGCAAATCATTTGTTTATATTTGATTAAATTACTTCTCAGTCCTCACAAAGATTATAATATAACATGTAAACGAATAATTGAAACGGAGATTTATGCATAGCTTGTCCACTGTATCAAAGTATCAAAGTATCAATCAAAAATTTCCATCCTCCTGAAGAGTCATTGTAAACTCTAGGACTTGCATTTAACCAAACCCCCAACCCCTCCTTCAGAACCCAAGTCTGGAGTACAAGGATGACATTAAGCCGATCCAAGGATATAATCGAGCGTTATCGAAGTGCTATAAATGAACAATATGAATAAAGCACACGACTCACAGAGAACACACTAAAAACTAAGGGATAACTGTCCCGAAAAGCTGTGAGTAGCAAACTTTTACTTGATACAGTAAAGAACATGAGAAACAAAAAGGGCTACATAACTTATCTACAGCAAATAGAACGCCACTTACAAAGTTCATATTCTCGCAATAGTCGGGCTCACTGCAAATATATAATGAGATCCTTGAGTATATTATCGTCGGTTGCAATAGATGAATCCACCTTATGAGCAGCATCTGGTGAACGGTTATAACATTAACAATGTTAATAAAATGAGAATTTAAAAGTGACCAAAAATAAGTACCAAAAATAAAAGTACTGTTTGCTACCATTCTGGCACTCTTAAGGCTTTATACCCCTTTTAGACTTCCTTTGAAGGGAGTGATTCTAGGTTACGGCTTTAATACCAAGCGAATCGCAAATCCGTTTAACTGTGGTCTAACATGGTCTAACATGGTCCTTCTCAAAAACTACAAAGAGTGTATCACATATTGCACGTGGCATATAACATATCGAATTAGGTAACCTTAAAGAAAGGGGGATGTAACGTCGGTTTTAAATATAGGTAAGAAACTAACAACACAATTAGCAAAAAGGTTATCAAGGTTTTGTAGGTTCAATCTCATAGATTTGGCAAAACGCCCCGCATTTTTAGAAGTAATCAATTTGTTTTAAAGCATAAAACCAAATAAAAATGCACAAAAACAGCAGCATCAAGATGGTGCTTCTGTTTATATATCCTGCACAACTAATAGACTACTTTGGTCTTCGTAAAAGACCAATAAAATAGCATAGCTTAGCCAAAGCTTCTTTAGCACCCCTGAACCAATAAGTACATTGAAACAATCATTTAACCTAAAAAAAATAGTATTCTACCTTCATCGTCTGAAAGGTCAGTAGTCCATAGTGAAAGGATATCCCTCAAAACCTGCAGAACCATTGTGCTATCCTTATAAGAATCTTCGCTTAGAGAATCCAGCTCTGGAATGGCCTCGTCAAAAGCTTTTTTCGCCAAGGACCATGCTCTAAACATACAAAAGGAATTGTAAGAAACAGAGCATGGGACAGATACATGATTTGGAAACAATTGTATACAATAAAAAGGCCACCTTTCAGGAGAATTCATAATTTCATGATAGAAGATGGAGAAATTCAAAGCCAATCCCAAACGTATTGGGTGAGTAGATGGTAACTCAGCCTCAGCTGTGGTAGTTGCTGACTGCATCAGCAAAACAAACATCATTTGTAGAGTTTAGGACAAATTCTAATCAAACGGAAGAGAAATTGTATTCCTCTACAATTAAAATTGCATTCCTCTAAGTTAACCAAACATAAAAACAGTACATGATGATGGGTTTTTATTTCTATGAATGGAATTTGTATAGTAAGTTTCAGGAACACTTCTGGGACTAACAGATTTAAGCGGTGTCACTGTGAGATTGTATCTGTACTACTGAGTAACAGTTAACAAAGATCATGCAGGAGAAGTGGCATGAAAGCTTCTAAAGTACCCAACTCTTAATAATATCACAGGCTCACAGCTTGAAACACCCACACCACAAATATAAAGATGGTAATTATTTTCATCTTGCATGCAATATGATCTCATATTTCCATTTTCAATGAAGTTAAAGACACTATTCTTTGGCTTACAGCTTATTATGGAATAAAGCAAAATCGCTAAATAAACTAGGTGCCCTTTTTTTTTATTGTGAAGCAGTCATTAGATGCAATTTTCACGTTGGGTCATCTGCAAACAGTCTCTCTGGGTTGCAACTTGCAAAAGTAAGTGTAAGGATGCGAACATCCGATCCAGTAATCACTAAAACTATACCTCATACGCCCTCAAGGACTGACTGGCAGCTTCTTTTCTGTCATCACCACTCCTAAACTCAGCAAGATACATATAAAAATCACCTTTCCTGCAACAAAAATTTTTTCTTTATATATCACCAAAGAAAACAATTCTCTGTTTCAGAAATTACATGTTAGTCATTACTCATAACTAATTTACTATATGTTTCCGAGACTACATGTTAGTCACTACTACATTATTGATTTATTGATAATGCTAAAAGGGGTTACCCACTAGAATATGGAATAGTTTTCCTTGATGGAAGGGACACCATTTCCTTGTAAATATATGAAACGGGTCACGGTCCTCTCTAATCATAAAGCATGACTATAGTCTCCGTCACATATTAACGTTAAGAGACCAGAGAACTCGAAACCTTTTACTCTCTCGATCACAAATACCTTTCATATTTTATACATACAAATATACCAATATTTGTGCTTTTGTTCTTCTTCTTTTTCCCCACCTCAATAAGAAATATACAGTATTTGTCTAAGAGGTGTCAAAATAAAACAAAAAATATCACACAAATATAGACATCTGCATTGTTATTTCAAAATTCTTGTGTTATATATATGAAACGAAAGTCTTTGTCGATTTGAAGGAGTATAATTCCAAAGCTTCCAATCAAGACACTTGAACAAATGACTAGAGGTTAGCCAGCCTATCTTTGTGTGTCGTACAGAAACATCTGGGCGAATGTTTAAGCACTGCCTATCACAATCCCTAATCAATAACTAGCTCAAATTACCGAGCTATAATAATAAACAAAATATTTCAAACCAACGGGTAAATACTACATCGTAAAAACGATTTTACCGCTGGTTGTATGTACAACCTATGGCCTGCTTATTGAGCTCCTTCAGAAAGCTCTTGAGCTCCTTTACAATCTGCTGAGCTCCTTTACAAAGTCTATGAGCAGCTAAAAGCTCCAAGATCGTAAACTTTCTGAAGTTTGAGCTCAATAGGTTGTATATACAACCATGGTATAATCCTTTAACTGGTAGTCTACACTCAGCAGTCAGCACACAACAGAAAATCAACAAAATGGTCAAAATTCGGAGATAAAAAAAACAAATTACTAGCAAAAACTGTAAAAATAACACTAACATTTTATAGTAGAAGGCAGTGGATTCACTGTTGGAAGAGAAAGGAAGAAGATGATCATCAATAACACTCAGAACATCACCACAAACATCATCAAGTTCCGCCTCAACTTTACGACGATAATCTCTTATATGCTTCACATTCACCTCATTCCCTCTAGTTTCCTCCTTATGCTCAATCGACGACAGAATTCGCCATGAAGCACGGCGTGATCCAACGACAATCTTGTATCCTATCGAGAGCAGATTTCGCTCTTCAACAGTCAAATCTATGTTCAATTTCGCCAATTTAGTCATCGCATCCACCATCTCTACACATAATTCAACAAAACATCAAATTAACAAATTCAATTCAAAAACATCCAATTAATTAGAAATGTCCGCTATTTCTGCGAATAATTCAGCAACTAAATTAATCCAATTCACGAGCATTCAATTAATTAAAGGAGTCCGCCATTTCTGCGACAAATTCATCGAAACATCAAATAAACAAATTCAATTCAAAAACATCCAATCAATTAGAAATCTCCACTATTCTGCGAATAATTCAGCAGCTAAATTAATTCAATTCATGAGCATTCAATTAATTAAAGAAGTCCGGCATTTCTTCAACCAATTCATCGAAACATCGAGTTAACAAATTCAATTTAATTTAAGCGAATAATTCAACAAGTAAATAAACTTAATTCACAAATATTCTGATACAGGAGGGACATGGATATATGTTCAAAAATCAAGATTAAGTCACTCTTGAAATCCTAGATTCGTTCCCTTGACTTTAAAGCTAAATATCTCAGAATATATAGCTAATTTTGACGTGATTTCACTTGGAGATGAAAGTACATCATGTTAGCATTCCAACAAGTGGTCACACGCTTTATTTGGTTAACTAACGAAGAATATATGATCGTTTTAAGTTGAGCTGTCCAGATTATACGCGGGTGACGCAAATTTAACGTGACATTCAAAATGTATCAAGATGGAAGCTTGGTTTAAATTGTTCTCAAGTTTACTTTCCTAAATAGAGATTTGTTATTATTTTACTAATTTGAATAAAGTAGTGTGATCATCTTATTTCCTAAATTGAAATAAGGTGGTTGTCATGTTAGTTTCTTAATTAATAGCTAGTTAGTTTATGGTAATTAGTAGTATAAATAAGGAGTCTTATGCATTGTAATGGATACACAATTGAGAATTGAATTCAAGTTATTAGTTGTTTGTTCTTATTAGCTTGCGAGCTTTAAGTTCTATTATTTATTTACTTTTTGCGCGAGGGAAATAATAATCATTCTTCCTTGCGAGGTTGAATTTGTGTTTGCTTGATATCTTGCGAGTTGAGAGTTTACACACGAGTTGGTCAAGTTTTCTTGCGAGATCACTTGTCTAATTCAAGTCTTAGTTGAGTAATCTTGCGAGATTATCTTGACTAAATTCTTATCCGAGTTATTCGAGTAGTCTTGCGAGTAGTTTAATTCATGTTTTAGTTGTTAATCTTGCGAGATATCACAACTAATCCATATCTTTTTATATCATTTTTATTCCGCTGTAAATTTATACTCTGAAAACTAAAATATAGTGATTTATTTTACATCATATTCAATTAAGTAAAAGAGTCAATTTCTTCGAACAATTAGTCCAAGTAAATAAATTCAATTCAACAACATTCAATTAATAAAACATAACCACAATTTCTGCAAATAATTCATCAAAATATAGAGTAAATAAACTCAATTGATGAACATATAATCAAAAGAATCCACCAATTCTGCGAAGAATTAATCGAAATACATGAATTTAATAAAATCAATTGATAAACAAATGATAAAATAAGTAAAAGAAAGTGTACCGTCATAGCGTTCAGCTTGTTCGGCGAGTTTAGCGAGGTTGATGAAGTGATCGCGTTGAGGAAGGGAAGCCATGGGAGAGTTAAGAAGGTTGAAGATTAGAGTTGTTTTAGTTAATTAAGGATAGTACTTGTTAAAGATAAAAGTCAACTAAATCAATTCTCAAGATAAAAGCCATGGAAATGTCTTGATGATGGACGGAGTTTTGAATCCTTTAAATGCCATGCGCACGCTAGCTTAAAATATTTACAAATGAATTTTGAATTAGTTAGTTATTTCATCATTTGGATAACGTCGTGTTATTTCGGGTCAGGTCATTTTCGGGTTATTATGACTTTCGTAGTTTTGTGAGTCTTATCACTTTCTATTTGGATCAAAATTTTGAAGAAATGTGCGTCAAATAAGTCAATCGCTCAATCCCTCCCTCTTATGAAGAATGAATTAGAAATTTTTAACGTGATACTTCTAGTTTCTTTAGTTTGCGCGTATTAGGTAAACAAATGATTTGAAAACGAGGGACATTTTAATCAAGTAAACAAATGATTTGACTAGGAATATTACTTTTCTACTGCTGTCAAAAATGAATACACGTCTTAAATATCATGTATATATCGGTGTCAAAATAAACTCGAACCATCTAAATTGGCAAATTGTATTACTTAAATTCTTATTAGTCGGTGTTATTTATTCTAGGGAAATCCCGTTAAAATTAGTTCTCCGACTTTTGTATGTTTTCTAATTTATTACTCCGTACATCCAAATTAAGACTTTGCAACTAATACTATTCCCAAATATTTTGTCAGCCTAAATATTAAAACGGACCAAGTATCAACTTAGTAGTGCAAATAAGCCAAATATTGTATGTTGACTTTTCCCATACATTCTGCTTTTGTATTATTCCAACTGCTTAACCCGTTTTAAATTTAAAACGGATATTATCGTCTTAAATGAGTATCAGTGAACACCACAATGCAGGATCATGTTGGACATTTGCAACAGTAGCAGCAATAGAAAGCATAAACCAAATAACAACTTAATGTTCATCTTCTTATCCGTATAGAAAAACCCATATCATCCAAGTATTCCTTCATTGGATTTTCCTTTGGCATGAATGAAAAGCTTAATGTTCATCTTCTTTGCCATGTGTTTTGTAAACCGTCGACCATGAAATTTGCTTATCTAATTCAAACTTAGTTCACGATCACTTTGCTTACTACCGTCTTATCCGTATAATTGCGCCCTATAATCAAATCAATGAGCCGCCGTATGAGCAAAATTTAAATTCTCGGAATATGAATGTTCATTTGATTGGTAAAGGGGAACACAATAAAATGATACGGAGTACTTATAAATGAGAACTATAACATGTTACTCTATGGCCAAATTCTCGAGATCATACGATATATACCAACACTCGGAATCAATCAATTTCGAATGTTGTAGCAGGGTACTACCTCCTGCAACAGGTATATCACGAGAGCCGTAAGGTACCACTGTGGGAAATTTATGAGTAGTAAAATTAAAATTCCTGCTTTTCCAACCTGCATTCGGATTTTTATCGTTAAATAATGTCCATCGTTCTGCTTCTCGAATCTCACCGTCTTGCAGCTTCCAAATAAACAGAGTTAGGCACTCTTTCAATGATGTCAAATAGTATGTGAATGTCATATGTTCCATGGGTGTCTTGACAAGAACGTAATCTCTGAATGCCTCGCGATTCAAATCAAAAGCAACCACGGTTAACACGATAACATCATCGATTGTATTTTTATGGATGTAATAAATCACTCCATCAACACAAATGCTGTTGGTACTCCACCCAGGTACTGAACTAGGTAAATTTTCAAAATCTATCGGGTTCCAGTTTTTCGATCCAACTGTCAATATCGCGGTCTTGGTCGGAGTAGTACACGCTTTGCTTCTGATTCCGTAACAAATACTCAGAACTTTGAATACTTGATGTACAGGATCAAACCCTAATGCATACCAAAATCTAAATCGATTCACAAACTTGGTAGTTACTGCAGGAAGACGGATAAAATCTCGGGATTTTAGGTTTAAAAGACCAACCCACGTTGAAGACGGAATAAAGAGACAAATTAAGTCGTTGCATATATTCGACAGGCAAAAATAATTACTCATACAGTTAAAATCAGTGAAATATACATCCTGCCCTCTGATCCGAGAGACGGGTTTTTTTGGGTATGCTTCAGTCACAGTAATTGTCTTGGGGGTGTGATCATCATTAAGCTCGTATGAGATAACCGAGCCTTCTTCCCAAACACTCGAGCGTAACACAAACGCTTGTTTTGGGTGTGTATCATACAAAAGAGAGTGTCTAAGCCAGAATGTTTTCATGGTTAACGAAGTGTTCCAGTGTTTCGATACACACTTGCATCTTGACAATGACTTCGGTAGCAGTTTTGACAGGATTTCAATCTGAATTTCTTCAGGAATGCCTGCATTTGATGCAATGCTCGTGTCACACTTCCGTCTTTTAATTCTGCCTTTAACCTTTTCTTCGACATTCATCTTTATGGAACTAAGACGGTTCTTATTCGATCAAGACCGCGACAGAACAAGAAAGGAACACTACTCAAAACTTATTGTAATCCAAGTAATTGGCTAATTGCATGAAGAACGGCATATAATAAGTTTTGGAAACCATAATTCTATAGTATCCTAAATTCCTAGTCCTTTTAGAATTCTATCAACTTCCTTTCTTTATTCCAACTTTAATCGGAAACCAATAATTCTGTTATTATTATTAGTCCCTCCATTCCACAAAAGTCATACCTAACAAAAATGGTCAAATATCATAAGAAATGTCCATTTACCAATAAACTTAAATACAAATATCTTTTCAGTTCGGTCATTTGCCTACATTTTTCATTTTGGGCGTCTAAGGCCCTGTTCTTTTCGGCTGAAATGAGCTGCGTTGAGTTAAATGGATGTGAGTTTAATTGAACTAAATTGAATGGAGCCGAGTTGAAGTGAACGGAGTTGAAGTAAGATTTAATTTTGTAAAGAGATGAGTTGAATAAAAAGTAAACAAATGATTCTTTGTAGCGTTTTGGTGTTGTAGATGGGGTTTGGCAAACTCCGGGTTAGAGATAGTGGCATACCATTTTTGCTGACGGATTTTGAAATAAGGAGTAACTTGACAGGGAGTCTTGCCAAGATCTCGATTTTTAAATCTTGAGGCAGAAGATTCATTGTTTTGTTTTTCACTTTTTAAGACAAAATATGTACTGCTTTTCAAAGTGAAAGAAAGTAGTAAATATAAATATCGTATTGTAATTTGGAAACTATATCCTATTGTAAAATTATTTATAGATACAAGATATATCTATATAAATTGATAAGGGCCTGCTTATTTTTACTCTTTCTTGCTTGTTCTCGATTTCTGGCCGACATGCATTTTCTCGAACTATTTGGGTACTAAAAAAATTATATTTTTATTTGCAATCAAATAGAAGTATAAAAAACTGAGAGGGGAAGAGGAGAATAAATAAGTATAATACAAACTGGTAGTCTAAGTAATCTGCATTGCTCTTATAGCTACAGACGATAGTAGTGACCGTGGTGGATTTGCTGCTGCTGATGGGAGTGTATGTAAACATGTCCTCACAGGAAAAGCTAGAACAACTTTGAACTTCTGTACTGCTTTGTGCGCAACTGCTGCCTCTGTTGTTCATAAATGTCAATTCTAATGAGCATGAGGCGAACACCCTGCACAGTGATACATGGTTCAGAGTTCGGACCAGGTTCACCGTACTCAAACAAGGGTCGTTCACCTGAGCCGGGTCAGTGGAGTTGGCGGCCCAGGCCGGTCAGATCCACAAATTGTGTTGGCAGAGAGAGTTAACATCCTCTAGCTTGGCTTGCCTCGCCGGAGAAGGAGCGAGTATGGTGGTTGGCCGCTGAAGGTGAAGGGGATACGATAGGAAGGGGAGGCGCTTAAAGGGTGGCTGTAAATAAAATAAGCAATAATATACAAAAGTAAACTAGAAACCAAAACCTTGTGCTGGTATGTTCAGCAAACGGCAGCGAGTAGAACTTCGGCATGCTGTGTATCAGCTCGAAGTATTTGGTAGGTAATAAATAGCTGCAATAACCTGCAGTGACAAGTATAAAACATGATGGATACACGGGCTTTATTTTCATAACATCTACAAGGTGCAGCTTCTCAAAGGGGCGGTACTTAGCTAGATCATCAAAAGGAATAAACATGGGAGTTGATACCATAATCCTTTGCAAAGTTCAATAAACAAGGAACGAGTCTGAAATTACCTAGAGCATCGGAACTATCATAATAAGCGATAGAAGAATCATGATAGTACAACAGCAGCCTCATCTCTATTTTAACAACACTAAGGGGTCGTTTAAGGATGATCCGTCATGAAAATTGGTTGATAGTTGCATTCACTACTATTTCACAATAAGAAGCACACACTTAAGTGATCCTTTTGAGAGCCAGAAAATAAAGTCTTTGGCTCCATTTGGAAACGAAAATAGGTGAAACTGTGAGCAAAGTACATAAATGGACGGTGGCTTATTATTACCAGCTTCATTTTAAAGACTGAACTAACAAAGAGATTACAAAATATGGAAAGCTCAATTAGTATTTAAGAATGTAAGATAATGTTCGGACCAAGTTTACCTTACAGGACGTTTCCACAGAAGCTACGTGCATAACTTCTTGGATAAGACCAAGTTACAGAGTGAAACATGAGAGCTTGTAGCAATTTTTTACCAGCAGTTTGTTAAAGTCGATGATAATATTTGTGCAGTCTACACAGAAATAAATTTTCATGGCAATAACTAGGTGAAAGACGATAATAATATTGACACATGAAAAACAGGAACTGGTGTAGGAGATAATAATAAGATCATACCCACAAATGTTAAACTCATCCAGATAGTAAAATGTTAAACTCATTCAGATACTCTATGGTTCAACAGTTAAGCTCCAGTGCGGGTTACAAGATCTCAACATTGTATACTGGTGAATGGAAAGGGCATACTACAATTGCTAATTGCATGATGCTAATATGCTATGATGTATTCTATAATCGAGATTTTTTCGAAATCCTCAACCTTTAAATCCAAAGGCGTCAGCTTATTTTCTTTTTTGTACATTCACTTCTCTTCCATTTGTGGTCAAACTACCATTTGTCGTCAAACTAGGGCCTTCACAATACCAAGAAAAAGTTATCAGCACCAGTCTCAAATTGTAAGCTTCCTTAGTTTAAATTAAGGAGAATTAAATAAATAAGCAACAAAACAATCGCAACCAATGAACAAATCGTACAACTTTAGCTTTAGGCTAGAGGAAAGGGAAGAATCAAAATCAACCAATCTCATTTCCTTTAAAAAGTTAAGGCCAAACATTGATCTCTGAGCAAATAAAAACCAATCTTAGCGGAACAAACGTAAGTTTTAACAATTTACAGAACTTAGCTCTATCAAATTCGGAAACATTGGACATTAATGTCAAAAAGGATTCATTGAATGAGATGTACCTGAAGCAAAGACTTGGTAGCACTATCAGGTTCCTTAGGGTTGATAAGAAAGAACTGACGATAAAGATGAGCACCACTGCCGTCTTCTACACAATCAATAACACTACAATACATAAGCACAACACAGTCATACTCACTCCGTCCCAGTCATCTATTTATTTTTTAATTCTTTGCCAGGGGTATTTTAATCAAAGGTAAGAAATGGTTGGGGCGGAGTGAAGATTAATTTAATACTCCTAAATTGAACAGAATTTTCAAAACCCTAGCAAGAAGATTTACCAGTTTCCCAGAATTCCACGCTATCGAATCCATGAATTCTACTTCCACTCAATTGTTCCATCACTACATTAATCAAGAACATCAATAATGAGACAATTTGAAACTAGAATAACACCGTTTTCTAAGTGATGCTAGCATAAAGTTCATCATTGCCTCCAATTGGAACCTGAGATTTTGATTTTAGTGCCGGTCGAAGCGGCAATTTGCAGAGAATTGTTATTTGATTCACATTTGAAGCTTTCCGAATGGCCCTCAACTGATACCTCACAATTTTCTGAAACAAAATTGAATAAAAGCATGAAAAAAAATAACGAAAATGGTTCTTCAATTTATTTTAAAATAACAATCGAGATCCTTAATGGTAGGTTCTTCAATTCAATATCTTTAAGAATTGTTCCTCTATAATATGGTATACGTTACTTAATACACGACACTCCTTCCAAAACGAAGCTTTACACTTAACTTTGGTTACATGCAATGACCACATTGATGCAATGCCTAAACTTGCAAATTTCATATTCGAGTGGCAAAAGTCTTAAGAAAGGGGTGAGTAAAGATTCTCTCCGCTTCAATTTTGTTTGGGGAAAAAAAATAGAGAGCGCACATGTGTTACACACAACACAATCTCCACTTAAATTTTTGCACCATCTAGTTAAATCTGGGCATCTAATTTTTCCGCCAAAAGAGATCCTAACCATTCATTAGGTAATGGAGAGGGGAGAAATATGATGGTGGTACAGCCCACTGAACGAACTTTTTATAGAGTACTCGAATTTTTTTATACAGTACTCCCTCCAAATCTTTGGGATTGCTCCATTTGCTTTTGCACAAATACTGAGGGTAAATGGGTGTGAGCGAGTGGTGGATATCACCATTACAACAATGAATTCTAGACACACAAATATGCTCAAACAAGAAATGGAGCAATCCCATGAATAGGCCAAATGTAGAAATGGGGCAATTCATAAGATTTGGAGGGAGTACTTTTTATTTTTACGCTAAACAGATTACCCAAATATGGAAAAGTAGTGCATTGATTTGAATGATTTAAAAAAAATAGTGAATCCAAATAAATGGAAACAAGCGGCTATAGAAGACTTTTCCAAATTGGTTCCTCTAAACCAAGGCCATCTCAACACTTTGAGGGGTAATGTGCATAAGTTAAAAAAAGAGGCGGTGTAAGTAGTCTTAATATAGTTGCCTAAAACAATATGTAGAGGATTCGATGTGGCATTTATTTTCACTAAAAAACATAAACATCAGCATCCAAAAGAAAGTAAATCAAACCTTCAACAATTTCCAAACTGCCACTGACTGCTCATAACTATGCTAGCAGAACACTTCACATCCAGCAACACGGGTAACATACGCGCAGTCTGCAAGGTAAGTAAGTTATTGTGTTTGTAAAACCATCTTCTTGCTTCACTGTCCACACTTATATACAACCTGGATAGCTTTGATAAGGGCCTGCTTTTCTGCTTATTTTTACTCTTTTCTGCTTGTTCTGGACTTCTGGTCGACATGCATTTTCTCGAACTATTTGAATACTAAAAAAATAATATTTTTATTTGTAATCAAACAGAAGTATAAAACTGAGACGGGAAGAGGGTAATAAGTATAATACAAACAACTAAAGCAAGAAGTAATGTGTCCACTCACCTTTTTGCACATATCATAGCGTTGGATCATCGTGAATGCCTTCAGTCCACCTTTGAAAGAACCATTATATCTGCCGCATTCCTACATAAAATGCAAAAATAACTGAACAGTTTCAAAACAGAGCCATGATGACTGGGAAACCTACAATTCAAAGGTGTCTCTAATAACAATCCTGAAGACATAAGGATTATACACAACAATTACACATGTCGTTTGCTTAAGCGCAGTATATAGGATGATAAAAAACCATTAATAAGGATATATTTTCCCTGGCATGAAAAAAGGTATTAAATGTCAGACGAAGACCAGTATGGCAGTATCCGATCGAGCTATCAAGGATTTGAAGGTTACAAAGATTGCATCTTAAGGAAATACCAGCCACATTTGTGCTGCATTGACCGAGATAAGACCACAAGAACCGCTTCCAGAAACTAGAAATTTTACATAAAGATGTCTCCAACAACCCCACTTACGCGTACTTTAGAGCAATTGCAATGGGAGGTTTTTGTATTGGGTTTGTCAATAAGAATCCCATTGCAACATAAAGTTTGTTCTTATATCCAAGAACTGGGTTTGAAAACAAGAAGTGGGTTCTTCCAAAAATAATTAAATGAAAAGCATTAAGTAATATAGTGTGGCTCCATTGAAGAACTTTATTTAAAGTTCTTCCATTGTGACAAAAGGTTCTCATTTTTTGAGTTTGTCAAAATATGACATGGCAATGGAAGAACTTTATAAAAAGTTCTTCCATTGCACTTGCTCTTACAATATTTGCTCATTATAATTCCCCACTTAATCACTTCTTATACAGTCGACTGTTTATTTTAAGACTAGTGCATTTGGCCTAATAGTTGTTTGGTAAGGGATGGAGTAAGTAGGGTGCTAAAGCAAAAACAAAAAGACAGGGTGAATAAAGTTGCCTTTGATAAATTACTTCACGTCTTTCCCCAGCCTCAAGAGTGAAAAGAGCTAGGAATCCTCAAAAGGTAGGCTGAAAATTGCAGCTAAGTGACCATTCTGTTAAAACAATAGTCCTCAAAATCCTCACAAACTATGACATCATCAGGAGCATAGCCAACATCTTTCATCTGTTCTGTGAGACCATCTAACACGGAATATATCTCATGCGACACTTCACTTGATCCATCCCCAACAAGAAACGGTTCAAACCCACTTCCTATGTCAACCCACGCACAACCTGGAGGCTTTAGCAAGCCTATGTTCCTCATAGATTTCCTAACTTCAGCCAGCTTGCTCCATGAACCTATAGCAGCATACATGTTAGCAATCAACACATAGTACCCTGAATTTACGGGCTTCGTCGCCAATAAATTCTCAGCTGCCACTTCTCCTAGATCTGTGTTTCGGTGGATTTGACACGCTCCGAGTAAAGTAGCCCACATATCAGCACTTGGTTCATAAGGCATCCTTCTTATAACATCTTCAGCTTTCTTGAGCAACCCGGCTCTTCCAAAAAGATCAACCATGCAAGCATAGTGCTCTAAACACGGTCTTATCCCGTACACAGGCCACATCTTTTCAAAGAGCAACTGACCCTTAGTGACAAGACCAGAGTGACTACATGCTGATAGAACAGCAACCATGGTTATATGATCGGGTTTGACACCAAAACTCTCCATCTCCTCAAACAGTTTCAAAGCAGTTTCTCCTTCTCCTATTATCCCATAGCCACTTATCATGGAAGTATACGTCACCACATTCTTAGAAATCAATGAATCGAATATACTTTGGGCTTTTGAAACATTTCCTACTCTTGCATACATATCAACAAGGGCATTCCACAATGACAAATACTCAAAGAACCCATGATGCTTGATAATGTAGCAATGCAGTTCTTTACCGTGTTGGAGATTAGTTACACGTGCACACAGGGAAAGAAAGCTCACTACAGTCACATAATTTGGTTTGAGTCCACAAAGTAGCATCTCTCTAAATAAAAAGGATGATTCTTCATATCTGTCAAAATTAGCATAACCTGAGATGATCGAATTCCAAGACACAATGTCCTTCTCCTCCATGAGCAGAAAAACAGTATGTGCATGTCTAAGGTCCTCGCACCTGGCATACATAGTAATCAATGCATTTTGAACATTATTAAGCTTTTCACAGCCATTGCGCACAGCAAAAGCATGAATCTCTTTCCCAACCATCAGAACCCTGACGTATGAACAAGCACTCAGGCCACTAGCCACAGAAACAGGATCTAGTTTAACTGCAAATGCTCTCATTCGAGACAACAAATGTAATGCTCTTTCATAGTTTCCCGTCTGCAAACACCCACCAATTATGGTGTTCCATGTAATGATATTCAACTCCGCACCTTCCACGTGCATCTGGTCAAATAGCAGGAATGCTTCCCTCCACAGGCCATTTGAAGCATATATAGAAATCATGGAGTTCCATGAAAATGAATCTCTATGAGGCAACTTGTTGAACAGGTCACGAGCAACCTCAATTTCCCCACATTTTCCATACATAGAGATCAATGCATTTTGAACACATAGTGACCTTCCACAAGAACTAGATGAGATGCACGTATGAATCTCTTTGCCAAAAGCAAGATTTCTCTGCTCACCACAAGCCTTAAGTATAGACGGATATGTGAATTCATCTGGCATGACTTGAAACTGCAACATCTGTTTATAAGTTGATAAAGCCTTTCCAGAAAACTCATTTTTGACATAGGCAGATAATAGGATATTCCAAAGCAGGGGGTGTTGAAAGCTTGAATTCACGACTATGAAATGTGCCTGGGGAAGCTGATTAAAAGTAGAGTACAAAGTAATAAGCTTTGGCAGCAAAAGACTATGGTGATCCAAACCCAAGTGTATAATTTGTGCGTGAAGCTGTTTACCTTGCGAGAACAGCTTCAGCTTAGAACAGCCAACCAGTAAACAAGAGATGGGCTCCAGAACTGCATCATAATAACTAAAAGAGGTAACGTAAAGCTGGATGGAAGAAAACGCTTCAAATGCTTTGCGGAGATTCCCTTGGCCAATGAACACCTTCAAAGATGCAAGTAAAGGATATACCATCAATATATCCCAAGATTTACTCGGTCTCAATGCTACTATTGAACCATCGAAATTCAGAAGCTGACTGTGTGTTTTACTCCAATATGTTTGATGTCTTGCTTCCACTTCCCAGGAATACAAGTTTCAATTAGAGTTATAAATAGCCCTTTTGGAGATAACGACGAAGGAGGATACGGCATGCACCAGAGATATTAATTGTTCATACTTCAAGAGCAAGCACAAGCAACCTACAGTCAAATTCACCATCCACCATCAGCTGTTATGTAAACAAGGTCTTTATTAATATTATTTCACCGTAATCTCTGCATTTAGTTTCACAAACAAGTTAAGGAAACTAGAAAACGACATCAAATAAGAAATAAACAAATTCCTAGCCAAATAAGTGACCTTCCAAAGTAGACGAGTTTTTACAGAAAGTTAAATATACTCATACGCAAGGCGAGCGGATACATAGTTCAACCATCAACAACTATCCTAATGTTAGAAATCCATATATATCTCAATAAGACATAACAAACTCAATTTACTGTACAATGATTTCAGTAGTTAATAAAATTTAGAAACTAACTCAGAATCGCAATACTCCGAAAATAAATATAAAAATAAAAAGTGAGTGAAATGGAAATAACAAATTTGATACAACACAAAAACTCTAAACAAAACAGTGAGAAGTGTCCTCTGGCTTTGTCTACTTCTATCGCCGTATACCTTAACTTTACTACTCCCTACGTCCCACTCAATTCCGAGACAGTAGTTAACAACCCCTCCCCCCCCCCCCCCCCCCCCCCCCCCCCCCCCTCTCTCTTCTCTTTATATTGTGACCGTCACAAGCGAGACCAACTTATATTTTGGCAAATACTCATTTGTGGTGGACACTTTTCGCTACAAACTTGTGACGGGAGAAATGACCATTATTTGAGAAAATGTACATTTTCTCATAAAAATGGTCACATTTCCCCGTCACAAGAGAGACAAACCGTAATATTTTTCCAATTTTCCATTTCTATCAATTATTTGATCAATAGTTAATCAACTACATCGTCATTAAGCAAAAAACATCCAAATTACCAGTGACCCATGATCATTCCTAGCTGAATTTATTGAATACTACCACACAACTACTCCCTCCGTCTCACTCATTTGTTTACCATTGATTAAAATATCAATCACAAGTAATAAAAAAAAAGTAAACAAATGATTGGGACGGAGGGAGTAACACGTAAATCCAAAAGAAAAACGTATGAAACAATTGATTGTTGCTTAATACTCGTATTTCAACTTCAATCAATGTATCTTATCAATTCCAATTAATGTATCTTATAAATACGACCTACAAACCCTAATTACCAAACATCCTATACGAACTCTAATTGACAACCATTATATAGTATAACATACTTCCACTGTCTCGATCATTTGTTATAAAATAACTCGTACAAAGAATAAAAAATCGATAAACAAATGAATGAGACGGATTAATAAAGTAGTAATTGACAACTATTACGGATGTAGTAAATAAATGAATGGGGGAAGGGATTAGTAATAATTAATTTACCTGTTAATCTGTTATACAAAAATGCAATCGACAGAGAACTGAAGGTATGCAACACTAGAAGGGAAATGAGAAGGGAAAGAAAAGTATACCGAATTACCGAGTAATATTTAAACAGGTCCGACGGTTTTTCGATAAATTTATGGAAAAATTACAAATAACGTATTTGCGTATTTTTACAAATAACCATCATGTATTTACGTTTTTACAAATAATCACCATACTTTCACTTATACTCCCCAATTACCACCGTATCCGAGACTCGTTTTACGTATTTTCCGACTTATTAATTAACGATTTACCCAAAATACCCACATTACCCGTATTTACATTTACTTTTCCATATTACTCTTATCAATTACTCTGTAACAATTAACCTAACAATCAAGACCCAAAACAATTAAAAATTTTGAAAACCTAAATCCCCAAATCAATTAAATCCAATTCAATCGACTACAATTTAATCCTCTAAACTCTAAGATATGCTCCAAATTATCTAAATGATCCCCGAATTCAACTGAAAATTAGTATAAAAAATCCGGAATTGTATTTGGGTTCGAGTTAGCTGCTACCACGGGTATCTGTTTTAATCTTAAAACAGATATGACCCGGCGCAACAAGTGCAGTCGCACCAGGCTCCGTGAGAAAATAGGTCCCGTAAAAGAATTTATTATAATTTTAACACAAATTATTCGTTTTTATTACCACAATTTATATATACATTTACGACTTTTTATTTAAAAATTTCTCATCTTATTTTATTAGCTTTATTTAAATTGTTGCCAAGTTGTGTACGGCTTGTTTGGTGTGCCATTTAATTATGTGGTTAGTGAGTGACATTACCGATTCCTTTCTTTTACTTGTATTTTTTAGTTACTCTACTCATTCGGTTAGAGTTTTTACCGCCATGGTATTATAATGTAGTATCGTGTAGCTATACACGATACAAATTGGTCAATGTGGTCATAACTCATAATTCCAATAAACCGTCCCCTACAAAAAAAAATGGAGATTTTGTTCAACCTACCATATAATGTGGAATTGGTTGATTTCAATTGCTTTATGTTGTTGTTGTATATGGGGATAGAAAGTGAACTCTTACAAATTAAGTTTGGTAATAAAACTTATCATTATTTTTTTGCTTTTATTTATGCAAAATAAACATATGCTAATGATATTTGTATAGTAGTATTTGAGGTATTGACTGACTTGACTTAAGAATTACTTCTTTCGTTTAGACGTGGGTTTCATCACGTATATAATTTGTTCATCTCCCTTTAGACTTACTTTTAGTTTGTCTAAGAGATCCCGACTTGGTGGTAGACGGGTAAAAGACATTATCGTACATGAGTATCGTCGTATATGCATTAGTATTCTAATCCCATTATTTGACTTTGATATTAAACAATTGAACAGTTAAAAATATTTATGCAAAATGTCATGTTACTAACTTGAATGAAGAGGAATGCAAGAGATGCTACCTTGCTATAGAGGAGCCTAGAAACTATGACGAGACTTCTAAAAAAAAGGAGTGGCAAGACACAATAAAGACCAGGATAAAAATGATAAAGAAAAACATTCCTTGAGAGTTGGTTGACAAGCAAAAAGATGAGAATGTGATTGGTGTAAAATGGTTCTATAAAACCAAGTTGAATCCCGGTAGTTATTCTATCAACAAGTATAAGCAAAGATCGATGGTCAAAAGATACTCGCAACAAGCTAAAATTGATTATGGCGGTACATTTGCCTTCGATTATTGCACGACCCCATACTAAATTGAGGAGGAGATCTACGCCGAGCGCACCGTCAAATCTTACTATACAAAAGAAGAAGAAAAGGAAGAGGAATATTCATGCTCCAGTTCCTCAAGTCCAAGCTTAGCGTTACACCAAATAAAAGTCTCAGGGAGGAGTGTTGAAGTATGAGACTTTTAATATGTCCTAAAATATTTTAGAAGTATCCGGAATATTCTATGATAGTGTAGAGTTATCTAGAGTATTCTAGTCTTAGCTTTGCTATTGTTAAGGGAGTGGGAATCCAGATAGTATCTCGGCTACCCACTAGTTTTATGTAAAATTTATTTTGAGCTCAATACAAGTTCCGATTTATAATAAAAAAAATTAAAAAATAATAATAATAATGAAAAAATAAAATAGTGCATAGAAAACCATGTACTCTAACTAACTAAATTTTCTAGAGTAAAACCATAGTTTTAGACGGCCTTATACAAGAACTCGTAAGAATGTTACTCCACAAAAGCAATTTAAGCCTTAATTACAACATTTTTCATTTGAATTTTATGTTTTTTTGTGTAGACATACCCCACTCTTATATCAAAAGTCGTCTAATTAGATACATTTGATCAAAGACGGCTCAATAACGTGCATCATTTGAAGGCTAACATGCATAATTCGACTTCAATCATCGTCAAAAATAGATTGAGTAAACAAAAAGTTAAGTATTCTTATGATTTTATTTCCACATTGGTGATTAGACCGTATGTAGTCGAATATGAGTATACTATTATTATTATGAACTATTTTGTGGATTAATTAGTTACTTGTACCACATTAAATACGACTGTATTACTGTATACAGTGCATTTAGGGGGAGCTAGCAGGGGCGGTCGTCCTCCCGATTGATGAAATTTTCGATGTTTTTAGTTAAAATTTTCGATTTTTTTTTTAATTGTACAAATTCTGGCTTCTAAAATTTTTCGCACCCTCTAAGTACAAATTCTGGCTTCGCCATTTACAGTATATCAGTACCGTATTATTATATTATGAACTATTTTGTGGAATTAATTAGTTACTTGTACCACATTGGTGCATTATTATTTCACATTTTAAGCAATCTATCTTTATTTGCATGAAAAATACCCTAATTGAATAATCAACGTAAAAATACTGAAGGTCAAGTCTAAGTCAGAGAGTTCTCCAAGGCACGTAGATTAAGGAAAACTACTAATTATATCAAGTTTAACTAATTTGTTTTATTAATCAAATGTAACATCAAACTTTGCATATAAAAACCTCATTACTTTGTAGCAAATTTATGCATGCATGCAACATACGTAAAATACTAATAACAACTAAATTCCATTAGTAATAATCAAAACATGTCTTTTCTACGTCATAAATTATGTTTTTTAGTTACATTTGTCGTACTTCTTTTGGTTTCTCAAATGGCCGTGTCTCGTGTCCTTAATGACGAGACACAGTCCATGGTTGAGAAACACGAGCAATGGATGGCCCTCCATGGACGTGTTTACAAAGATGTTGTCGAGAAATCGAAACGTCTTGAGATTTTTAGTGATAATGTGAAACGTATTGAGGCATTGAATAGTCTCGATAGAGGTTTTACCCTAGCGGTTAATGCATTTGCTGATTTAACTAACGAGGAGTTTAAAGCTACTCGTACCGGTTTTAACGGTTTATCTAAACAAAATATGTTAAACTCTAAATCAAAATCTAAGTTTTTTAAATATGAAAATTTTACCGTGAGTTCATCGACAATGGATTGGAGGACCAAAGGTGTTGTTACTCCCGTAAAAGACCAAGGTCAATGTGGTAAGTGTTAAAGATAACTACTATTCTAGTTTCAATTTCTACTGAAAGCATATATAAATGATTAAAGGTATTATTATCAATGTACTTACGTACATTAATTTTCTTAAAATTAAATTATTCTGTGAGCATATATAATTATATATACAGGCTCTTTAATTAGTGTGGTGGCTCAGTTTTTTATCTAAGTCGACCTAATTAATACTCCCCGTTCCAATTTTCCTTATTTGCTTATGTTATCTTTGATTAAAAAATCTCTCATAAAGAATAAAAAAATGTAAAAAGTGATTGAAACAGAGGGAGTATTTCGGCAAATTATGGTTCACTTACTAAATGTATTTTGAGAACGATGAAATCGCATTTAATAAGACATTTATATCCATCTTAAGGTTAAAACGGTTTAAATATGTCCATGCGAAATGAAAAACACAATAGCAAAATGTGCAAGGAAAAGCAAAAGGCGTGTTCTACATATCCATGTAGAATGATATGCGATCAGTTTTAACATTAAGACGGATAATAATACAGAGTATAATAGTATATAATAGTAAGAACATTATGCATGGTAGATAATACGGAGTATATAATAGTAAGAACATTATTTAGATTTTACGTAGTTATATATTATTCCCTCCAATCCAATCCAAATTACCCACTTATTTTTTAAAGTCAAACTTGTTAAATATTGACCTCGATTATATTAAGTCAAATCTTCGAATTTTAAATATAAAATTGATATTTTTACGTTTGTAATGAGAAGAGGTTTTGGAAAATTATATTTTTGACCGTAAAAAATGATATATAAATGAAGAAAAACGTGGTTAAAGTATCGCTTCGTAGACCGTAAAAAGTCAAATGGGTAGTTTGGATTTGATTGGAGGGAGTATGAAATTACGTGATCAATTCTCATAGTCAATTGGTACTTGATGCCACAGGTTGTTGTTGGGCATTCTCGGCCGTGGCAGCAACAGAAAGCCTACACAAGCTAAAAACAGGCGCGTTAGTCTCACTCTCCGAGCAAGAGCTCGTCGACTGCGACACAGAATACGACACAGGTTGCGAAGGGGGTCTAATGGACTTCGCCTTTGACTTCATCCACCAAAATGGCGGCCTAACCACCGAGTCAAACTACCCCTACCAGGCAGCCGATGGCACATGTAACCAAGACCAAGCATCCAACCCAGTAGCCTCGATCTCCGGATACGAGGACGTCCCAAAAAACGATGAAAATGCCCTCCTCAAGGCCGCGGCTAACCAGCCTGTATCGGTGGGGATTGATGGGAGCGGGTATGACTTTCAATTTTACTCTGGGGGTGTTTTTAAGGGTGAATGTGGAAACGAGTTAGATCATGCTGTGACGGTTATTGGATACGGGGTTGCTGGGGATGGGAGTAATTATTGGTTAGTGAAAAATTCTTGGGGAACAATGTGGGGTGAAAATGGATATATGAGGATTATGAGGGGTGTTAAGGGTGTTAGTCAAGGTTTATGTGGGATTGCTATGATGCCTTCTTATCCAATTGCTTGATCAAGTATAATTTGGTACCGTACTCGCTCTATCCCGGTGAATTGTGAATACTCGTCATTAAATTGTACTCGGTTTATGTTAATTGTGTGGATACTCGTCATTAAATTGTACTCGGTTTATGTTAATTGTGTGGATACTCGTCATTAAATTGTACTCATTAATGTTAATTGTGGTACTTGTGTATATAGAATTCATATATACACTGAAGTCAATTGTATTTATAGTTACTCAACATGTAGACAAATTTCAATGTTTTTGTAAAAAATATTGTATTAAGGTTTGTTGAAAGAAGATGTGTAATATCAATATGATTATTAGGATGATACTTCATTTGTGTATAAAATATGGTTGATATAACTAGTGAATTATGTGTTTCTACTAAAAATCAGCTTTTATTTTTGTTAGATTGTTTCAGCTGTTGTCGTTATATGTATAACATTTATAGATCAATTTTTTGGTTTTGAGTGTCTTAAAAGTAAACTAACTATTATAAGAAATTGTCATATTTTGTTAATATATTTACATTTACCATTTATCAAAAGTCTTTCACAAAAATTATTTTTAAGGATAAAATGAACAAACAAATACATAAAAAAAACGTGGTAAAAGCATTGCATTGGAAACCGTACAGTCAAACAAGTAGAAAACAAATAAATTGAAAGGAGAATTTGTGATAAATAAACATCATCATTCGAGGAGGATATAGTGTCTTCAACTTCTAAACATCGACCTCTATCCTTAGACAAAATCTTAGCTCATCGCCTCCTCACATCAAAATCATATTATAAAACCGTTTTACAAAACACATGGTTCCTAATTCCTATAAAACACACTCCTAGTCTCCTACCTTTCCAACTCCTTTAGCTTGCTTTTCGCAATCTCCGACTCAAGTGAAAATAGATTATTTTTAGCTTAACCAAATGTCTTCGCTTCAACTCCCAAAAAAAATGTTAAAAACTCATAAGAGAAAGTTTTACCGTCTCCTTCCCGACTTTAATATTCCGTATGAACTAATATACGCCCAGAGAAAGTACCGAACCGTGACCCGAAGTCGCTTTAACGGTTGTTTTTCCCTTAATAGGAAACCTATGTGCCATCTCAAACTACAACTCGAAGCATCACGAACATCACCCAATAACTAAAGATACCAATTTACAACCCTTTTACACAAATCAATCTCCCTTGCATTTCCTGATTTTTGATTAACTAATATGGTAATCCACGGTAATAATTCTCAGTTAAACACCATCATTTCAGTCAATTACTTACCCTATTTTAATTAACAATTAACAATTCATTAATTTCATCTAATTTTGTGTGTTTTTTCCCAGGTGATAAAAGTAATCGACCAAATAAGAAGTTTAAACCATCAAAGGTATCATCTTTACTCTTAATTTTTATGTTTTTGATTGTAATTTTAGTTCTTTTGATGTATTTATACTCTATTCGTCTCGTTCATTTGTTTACTTTTTTTTTTTAATCCCTGTGATGGGTATATTAATCGAATGTAAACAAATGACCGGGACGGAGGAATATTACTGAGATTGAGAGTGCATTTTTTTGTTGTTGTTGGTGGGTTAGGATGATCATCACAATGTGAATGAAGATGATGCTTATTTTCGGCCCGAAGATTTTGATGATAGTTATCGTGAAGGTCTGTGTTTTGCCTTTTTGGAATGATTTTAGGATTAATGATATGGGTTTTAATTTAATTTCACTTCTGCTTGTTAAATGTTAAGTTTAGGAGAATTGTGTAGGGTTTGTTTTGATTGTGGAGTAATTATATGATGTGGGTTTGATTTTAATTCTTCACTTTGGGGTAGATTCCAATTTGGGTCATCCAGAAACCTCACCTCTATGCTCTTAACGGGGTGGGATTAAGCTGTGTACATGTGAATCTCGCTTATTCCGTCGTTTGCTGGATCCCTTGATGAACTGGGGTAATGCTGTTGCAGGGTAGGGGGTTTTAGGAAATGGGGTCTCAATACCCACCACAGGTTTTAGTATTTGACCGTGTAAACTTTTACCCATTTTGCTATATAGACCCCTATTAATTTGGGTAGTAAGGTATTTGGACTTTATGTTACGATCCCACTCCCCAAGTTCTTGGCTGCGCCAATATTATTTTGTTATGCGGAAGATTTGAGCAAGTTGAATTGATCATGGGTTAGGTGTTGGGTAGTGATTTTGCTGAGTTTTGTGTCCATATGTGTTCTTATATGTTTTAGCGGTGATGTTTTGATTTTGACTGAAAGTTGTGATTTTTGGTTGTTTCTGTGAAGGTGAAACTAAAAAGAGAGATTTCACCAAGTTGGAACTTAAGGAAGATCACGCAAATCGTCCTTTGTGGGCTTGTGCTGATGGTCGGATATTTCTCGAGACTTTCTCTCCTTTATACAAGCAAGCTTATGACTTTCTCATAGCAATTGCAGAACCTGTTTGCAGGTATCCATCTGTTCATTCGATCATTAGCATAAGATATAATTATTTATAGTATTGAGTGTTATTCCCTGAAATAGGCAACTGTGTGATCTGACCTATTACTGATTTTTATTGTTGCAAGGCCAGAGTCAATGCACGAGTATAACCTGACCCCGCACTCGCTATATGCTGCTGTGTCTGTTGGGCTCGACACAGAAACGATCATAAGCGTCTTAAATAAGTTGTCCAAGACTAAACTCCCGAAAGAAATGATTGACTTTATTTATGCTTCAACTGCAAATTATGGTAAAGTGAAGCTTGTGCTGAAGAAGAACCGGTATTACATCGAATCGCCTTTCCCAGAGGTGATACCTTCAACAAATTCACTATTTTCTAAACGTTTTCTTTTATGATTTTTTATATTGCTTTTATGGTTTATGTAGGTCTTACAAAAGCTACTTAAAGATGATGTAATCGGCAAGGCCAGGATTTCCCAGGAGGTATGAATTTTATGCTTCATGTAGTTAGTGGGCTTTAAGTCAAAATTCATTTAGATTCTTGATTAATTAATTTGTATGAATCTTATGTTTAACTTTGATAATGGTTATCCTGACTGTTTTGGCTGATACGCTTGCATTATACATGATAATAAATTCCTCCAATGCAATGTCTTTCCATTGAAATCTACTTTCTAGAGATGAACTCGTGTCAAACATTGTCTTTCTTTATTAATGTTCCGCTTCACTCAGTTTCCTTCTTCAATGGTTTTTCATCTGCAGAGTGCTCATGGAGCAGATGGATTTGTCGTTAGCAAAGGGTTGGGTGAGATGACAAGTGGTCATGGTGATTTGCTTAGTGAAGCCGAATTGGCTGCGATTGCTGAGGAGAAAGAAACTCATGCGTTTGAAATCGATCCTGCGCAGGTATGTTTGTTGTCTTCATTTTACTCGTGTGATGTGGTAAAGTTAGTGGTTGAAATATTGCCTCACTTTGGTGTACTTTGGGATGTGAGGAATTGTTACTAGCCCCACCTCCTATTTCAACCCTCCAGTACCACCAATCTCCTCATATTTTTATCTTTTTACACTGTCTTACTCCAGTAATTGTTATGCCCATTTCAAGTGAGCCCTAATTCTATACCTTTCGTCAAGAGGAAGGAGGTGTGTCCTTATACCATTGTACACTCGTTGATAATCAAGTTAAATCGGTTTTGGTCCAGGAGGGTCTGTCCTTAAATTTTTCTAGGCATTAGTTGATACTCGAGGAAGATTAAATTGTGGGTTGAATCCATATTAGGGGGCCAGGGGATAATGCTAGAACTCTTAAAGGATAATTTTTTCTGATTGCATGAGGTATGCTGATAAAAAAATATATGTTTGAATCTGATTTATTAGCTCTTTTCAATTCACGGTGGAATGGTATTGATAAATCCGTGTATGCCTTAAAGCCAATGTATGAGCATGGTACTGTTCTGCCGATGATTGCTATCGTGGGCTATTCCACTTTGTTTTGTTTAGTAAGTGGGAATATTTTAACAATGGATAAAGTGTAAATGTGCAAAACACTGCTGTTGTAACTGATGAGTCGTACTGGGTGATGTTTGAACAAAGAGACAGAAGCTAATTTTCTTCAACTCGATTAGAGAATACATGTATATATAATCTACCCTTCCATTTTAGAGGAGTTCTCATAGGCCAAGGTGTTCTATGGAAGATTACTTGGCTGTCTTTGGCCTCTAGTATGCTGCCTCCAGTAAGTTTTTCCCCTTCTTGTGCACGTGGTGGTCAGGATCACTAGATACGCTCAGGCCCCCTACGCGTTACAAATTTGTCCGCGCTTAGGTCAAGCAGCTCATCTTGCATTCTCCCAAATTAGTAAAACTCCAATGACTACTGAAACTACAGTGTTTGTTAATTGCACAAATGATATGTTACATGCTCTGGTTTGTTGCACAAATATTAATACGTAGTTATCTTGATATCTTTGGCTTTGTCGATTATCTCATCAGACCTGTATTTTGCATTTGCAGGTTGAGAATGTAAAACAACGGTGTTTACCAAATGCTCTAAATTATCCTATGTTGGAGGAATATGATTTCAGGAATGATACAGTGAGTCATTTATGACTTATGCAACATGTTTTTGCCGAATAGTTAATAAGTATTCACAGAGTTCGCATGCTACGCTGGCTCAGAGATTCTAAATGGATTTTGGGTGAAATGAATGATGCTGTTTTGATATTTCAGGTCAATCCTGATCTTGATATGGAACTGAAGCCTCATGCGCAACCACGACCGTACCAGGAAAAGAGTCTTAGTAAAATGTTTGGAAATGGTAAAGCTCTTGTCATTCTTGTGGCTGTATTATAGAAATTTATGATGCGATCCTCCTAAAGATGCATCCTTGTATATCTCACTTTTCTAGCTTACTGCATTATTTTTGTTTTTAAAAAACGACCAACATTTCGCGCTTTTCGACCAAGTTTTGCTACCTAAAGTGGATTTCAGCCAAATAAATGGTATTTCAAGGGGTAATAACGGACCCAATTGTCTGTCATATGAACAGGAAGAGCTAGATCTGGAATCATTGTGTTACCTTGTGGTGCCGGAAAGTCGCTTGTTGGTGTGTCTGCAGCATCCCGTATAAAGAAGAGTTGCCTTTGTTTGGCAACAAATGCTGTGTCTGTAGATCAATGGGCATTCCAGTTCAAGCTTTGGTCTACCATAAAAGAAGAGCAGATATGCCGTTTCACTTCTGATAGCAAAGAGAGATTTCGCGGGAATGCCGGAGTCGTGGTAACAACGTACAACATGGTTGCTTTTGGCGGTAAACGATCTGAAGAGTCTGAGAAGATTATTGAAGAGATAAGAAACAGGGAATGGGGATTACTTCTCATGGATGAGGTATTTCTTGATTGTTTATTACCCCATATAAAAATGTTCATCCCATTTAACAATTTGAGGTCACAGCTTCAAATTTTGAGTATAAATATGTTAAAAAAAAGTACAAACAATTTTATATACTGTAATATTTACATTTGTCATCCACTATATGTCTATATCTTTGAAAGGATTATATTTTCAGCAAAGGTATGTAATATATTACTGCAAAATTGTATAGCCCATAATCCATATGTCGTCTTGGACAGCACATAAAATAAAATGGGGAGAAGAATAAAAATGTACGTCGGGTTTTAATGTTCTTGAAGATGAGGGATATCTTAATTTTTTTTGCCTTATTTACTCCCTCTGTTTTACATTATACAGGTGCATGTTGTACCTGCCCACATGTTTAGGAAAGTCATCAGCATAACAAAATCACATTGCAAACTCGGGCTAACTGGTATTCATGCTAGTTGGATACATGGAGACTGTATTTTAAGTTTGTTATACGTTGCTGAGAAAGTGATACATGTTTATGATCCACAGCTACACTTGTGAGAGAGGATGAGAGGATCACTGATCTGAACTTTTTGATCGGTCCCAAATTATATGAAGCCAATTGGTTGGATTTGGTAAAGGGTGGCTTTATTGCGAATGTTCAGTGTGCTGAAGTTTGGTGTCCAATGACAAAAGAGTTCTTCGCTGAATATTTGAAGAAAGAAAATTCCAAGAAAAAGCAGGTATTTTCCGTACAAACATAAAACTCTTTTTTTTTCACATTTCTTTCTCTTACAATGAAATTTGACTTCCTTAGATTGGTATGTATGAGTTCTTGATTCTATCTGTGTATGTTATATCTGTCACGAGGTATTTTTTTTAAGTTATCTGCTCTTCCTGGTCTTCCCTCAATTGTTTGGTAAGGTAAGACTAGGCCTATGCTTTCTGCTTCTGGCGTCGTAATCGTAATTATGCCAGTATATAGATCATTCTATTTCCTCTTTTCTTCTCATACAGGTGAGTTTTGTTGTGAGCTGGACATTTAATTCCCATTGTTGCATCACTTTGATGCTGTTGTTTTTGGACTTAGCATATAAATTTTGCAGGCATTGTATGTGATGAACCCTAACAAGTTTCGAGCTTGTGAATTCCTGATTAAATTTCACGAGGAGGAGCGCGGTGACAAGATAATTGTTTTTGCTGACAATCTGTTTGCTCTTGTGGAATATGCAATGAAACTCAGGAAGCCCATGATTTATGGTGCAACCAGGTAACTATATGTCGTCCGCTTTGGAGACATTTATTGTAAGCTGTGTGATTTACTGTGTACATGATGAGTCTTGCTTACATTTTCCTTGCTGTATGTTCCACAGCCATGTTGAGAGGACAAAAATTTTGGAGACTTTCAAAAATTCAAAGAATGTGAACACGGTGTTTCTCTCGAAAGTATGGCTTATACAATCTTATTGTTTAATTTATTTCAGTTTTCTTGAATAAAGTTATCTTCTGGCCTCTGGATGTTATGAAACTGACAGATGATATAAACTGGAGTATGCTCATTTCTGCACGTAGTAGCTGAAACATGCTCCTGTGCTGCACTTCTTTTATCTGTTTTGTTGAACAACTACTGGTATAAGTTAGGTTACTTAATGAGTAAAGATATATAAATAGAGGAGTGACAATGCCGTGAAAAAATGTTGCATACACCTTAGAAATTTTCTTTGAGCTTGTAATGCATACGTAAGGCGCACTAGTATTTGGGGAAAATGCCACGTCATAAAGAATATGAAGGATCTGATAAATGGTTTTTGTTACATGGAAGTCTCTTCTGTCAGCCTGTCACGCAACTTGCTTGTGAAATTTTCAGGAAGCTTTTATTAAAAACCAGACTTTTGAAAAGGTTTGATTACGAGTACTTAAGAAACAGTTGATAAAGCCCAACGAAAAGCCACGGAAGAGGACTCTGGCCAATTTAACCACTGCCAATTACGAATATATTTCAAAATAAATCTCCCTTAACTGTTCAGATTCCTACATTTTTTTTTTCAATTTTTGGGACATTGAAATCACTTCAGTACATTCCCATTTTGTGTTAGAAATAGAGTAACACACAAAACACTGGGACCCTATTCTCGTCACATATTTTTATCACCTAAAACATTGCCCTGAAAGCAAACATAGCAATACCAAGTAAATAGTGGTAGTCTACTTATTTAAAACATGCTCGTGAGGCTTCCGTTAGGGGGTTTTCGATTTTTTTCTTCTTCTTTTCCTTTTCACATTAAATGCTCTAGTAGTGCTATTTATGTCTTAATCTACTTGATAGCAAACGTTTTTTTGTCATGACATACATACAGGTTGGTGATAACTCCATAGATATACCTGAAGCAAATGTCATAATACAAATCTCATCCCATGCTGGTTCTAGGCGTCAAGAAGCTCAGCGACTTGGTCGTATTCTGAGAGCAAAGGTATGTGCTTAACAGTGACTATTTTTTTTCGTAATTTAGTCTCCTTTCCATCCACCAGTCATTAAAATGAAATGCTTCCTTATGCTAGATATTGTAACTCATATAACATTGCCGTTTTATTTTATTGATAGGGCCGACTTGAAGATAGAATGGCTGGAGGAAAAGAAGAATATAATGCTTTCTTCTATTCTCTTGTGTCTACAGATACACAGGTAAAACCTGCATTTGGGCAGTGAAAGAACTCTGAAATACATTTGGTAAATACACCCGCTGTGCCCTACCATGAGATATCTTATATCTGTTGTTTCTTTTGAAATGTAGGAGATGTATTACTCTACTAAAAGGCAGCAGTTTTTGATAGACCAAGGTTACAGCTTTAAGGTACTGTTCTGTTTTCCTTCTTTGTGACCCATCGTTGCTACTTGGGAACACTTCCCGGTGAAAGGTGGATCGTATAAAAAGTGAACAGTGGTGCATTAGCATCTGCCAGTTTGTCACTGGCTTGGTACAAAGGCGCTCATTGATTTGGCATCTCTGGTGTCATAATATTCTTTGTTGTCACACAGTTAAGTATCGGAAATTTTGGTATTTTTTTTGTTGAAGTGGAGATTGGATTGTGGATCATCTGCAGGCTCAAGAGTAGGTTGGTAGGATGTACTCTTTGATTATATGTAAAGGTTGATTAGGGCTATTGCCTAAGAGACATCTTATACTCCGTACTTGTATAATTAAAACACTGACTCACTACTTTTCAAGGACTCCTGGTTGTGGAGTAAGGGTGTTCGATGTATGCAATCTTACCTCTTTTAAATGCCAACAATACAGCGAGATTGTTTTTGGATGGCCCATAACACAAAAAAGTTGCATCGAATAGCGGCTACTTTACGTAAAGTGAAGCACAAAATTTTTGGGAGTTATTTTGCTCAAGTCCATACTCTAGACCTAAAGAATAGTGATTCTGTAATTTCGTTGGAAATGGCAACGAAGACTTGTGTTTGTCTTGAAATTGATATATGTTCTATGTTTGTGATTGCACAGCTTTTCATTTTGTGTTATCATAATTTGAAGTGTTTATTTCTTGTGACGCACAACGGATTAGGTTATAACAAGTCTACCACCGCCTGATTCTGGACCTGAGCTCAAGTATCACTCACTCGATGAACAACTGGATCTTCTTAAAAAGGTTCGCTACACTTCCACTGGATGCTTTTTCATCAATTGACGACTTGACGTTGTTTTCATCGTCATATTCCCTTAACAAGAAAGTCCTGTTCTTCCTTTAAAGCCAATCGGCCATAAGTGCCAAATTCTTCTTACACAGGTGTAACTTGAGCATTTGGATTTGAAGGAAGGAAGCATATGTTTTTCATAGTCATCTTAGAAATCACATTTGTTTGTCGATTAGTTTTGGTGGTTATAATTTTATTTCTCATAGCAATCAGAAGATTATACGGCTACTTTGATGTGAAGAATATGATTATTGGTTTTGAAACAGGTTTTAAGTGCTGGGGATGATATGACTGGTATAGAGCAACTGGATGAAGATATTGATGAAGTGGCCCTTATGAAAGCTCGTCGGTCCATGGGATCAATGAGTGCCATGTCTGGCGCAAGTGGGATGGTTTATATGGAATACAACAAGTAAGTTTATCGACTCGCATCCTACAAAACCGTGCATTTAAATATAACCCGGTCTTGAGTAAACCTCAGTTCTTGAATGAGATGCACATAATGCTCTTTGTGAGAGCATTCAGTTTGCCCATTAACTACCCATTAATATGAGTAGGTTCCTTAACACAGACATATCTGTTTTAGATGAAAACGAGTCAAATAGCATCCCATTTGCACAAATGAGACAAACTTTTTGCTAATTTCAATGCATTCTGCTTTTTTTCTTAGCTATCTTATTTGATCTGTTTTAAGCTTAAGACATATATATTCATCTTAAACAAGAATTTGAGCATTAACTGCAACTCTTATTAATTGGATGTCACTAAGAAGTCTCATAATGGGTTCGTTGGCTTTCCCTTATGTCTTACTTAATCTCTCTTGCAGAGCCGGGCAAAGAAGACTTGGAGCAGGGCCGTCAAAAAGTAAACCCAAAGATCCCTCTAAGCGGCATCATTTGTTCAAGAAGCGTTTTGCGTAGAGCCGTAGGCTACTTTGTAATGCTTTTTGGGAATTGTCTTATTATAAAGTACAATCAGATGAACCTAATGTAAAATCTTCTGTTTACTCTGATTGAGGATAATAGCATTCTACAGTGTACTTGAAATTACAGCATAAATTGTGTAGAATTTCATAGGACAACAATTTTGGCATACCCGATAATGTAGCACATAAAAAAGTGTATCTTGATGTCGGTCAAACTACCAATATGAAAGTAAATACATCTTCAAGAGATTTGGAGAGGTGAAATTGTGCAATTTCGGTTGTTTTGATTAAAACTCGGTTAACAAGGAGTGAACCAAAAAAATAAAATCATCGTCTTCCATTTCCTCTCCTCTTATTCGAACAAATTCCATCGTACTATAATCAACGCAATAGCATGTTAGCTTTCACCAATTATTATTTAAGACCGTCTTATCTCCAAAAGGCTCACCGACTCCCACCCGATTGAAATAGAGGTGGAAATGAAATGAGGTTGTGAGAAGTCTTAAGGTTAAGACGATCCCATGGTCATTTGTCGATGTAATGTTCAAAAATTTGCCGCAAGTGAACCCTTGGTATCAATGAACAAGAGGGTCATCCAAGTACAAAACTGAATAACTCAACAATAATAATCAAAAGCTCAATGTTTTCATGTTTAGGATTGACATCCTTAACAGGTACTACAATTGTACTGTTACATTCTTACAATAACTATATACCCATTAGGAAGTCTCAAAACAGTATTTTTAAGATCGTTTCCCACTGCTTGCATTTGTCTTGGTGCAGAGAACTTTGCGGCCTTTATCACGCCTGCGCTTCAAAAGAGCTCTTCCACCAGTGGTCCTCATTCTAAGCCTGAAACCGTGGGTTCGTGCCAGAGATTTGCGGGAGCGACTCCTTTTGGTTAGGCAAAGAGCTGGCTTACCAGCTCTCACCACTAATCGGTTGCATCGTCCAGGGGCAACGCCAACACTAGCGGACAAATCCAATCCCAACGACAACCCTGAAATCAATTCAATACAGAGCAATCAACAAAATGGAGTAGGCGTAAGCAAGCATCATGTTTACGAGGCAATACATGTAAAACAGCAGAGTACTGCACCAATTAACGGCTTTGAGTGTACTCTTACAAATTACACAATCATATGAGTTGATCTCACGGTAAGCTTATTACATGACAAGTCCATAATCAAAGGTAAACAATTGATTGAAACAGGAATTAGTTACTTGTTAGTTTTATTATTAAAGTCGGCCAATGGGTATACGGGTGAATATTAAACTGAATTAGGTTTGTCACACTAAATTAACATGACACCGTCTTAGAGAAGTTTCATTGAACATGTTATGCCAGATCATTTAGAGATGTAACCTTGTAATGTCACCTAAGTTTGTGAAGTCGTAAAGGGGTTTTCTAACTTAACAGCATGTTTAGAAGCAGTGTAAATAATTCTGATACCAGCGGAACCTCAATCAAATGTGAAGCAGCAACAACGCTATCTAAGATTTTCCATTTAAGCTCATCGAGGTATGATATTTAAGATTATGAAGTCTCAGAACAGTTGCTTTGAGGGTAATAATGACTGATAACTCACGAGCATAAGTACAGAAGAAGTCAATCAACGTTCGTGTACAAAATTGAATCTTTTTAAGCATATCACATGATATAGTGACCTACTAAGTATATTCGGACTCCTGTAAAAGATAGACAACTTCAATCCTCTACTATCTTGGTTCACCTAGTAATGCCTGCGGACTGAGGCCACTGACATAAATACGAACACACCAACACACCACATAAGAAACATTGCTCTTATTATCTGGAAGCTAATCCAAGTTCACATAATGCAAATGATTTAATGACATGAAACTATTCCTGTACAAGCCAATAAAACAAAGATAATACAAAAATATCACCAAAAAATCTAATTGCTCTCCTTAACTCGTGATTTCCCTATGAAATGCCTAAACAAACACAGCCTCCAGCCCTCCACACAACAAAACCGCCTCACATTACATTCATTACACTTCAACAGGACTTTGTAGACACCAAGGCGAAAAAATATCACCTTAAGTTTGCTGAGCACCCTTATAATCTAAACTTAGCTATCAACATTAGTCCGTGAGAAAACCTCCCTCATCTCTAACTTTCACACCGTTTAGCCCATGTTTTACTACGGTAATTAGAAAACACTCCTTCGTATTGTTAGCCATGGCCCATGGATAAGGTTGCATAACCTTCAATTCTTATATCCCGCCATTTGATATAGCTCTTGGGACACTAGGGTGATGTTATTGTAATACGATCAATGTCAAAAGAAGTGAAGAGAAAAAAGGAAAGTAATGGTGGTAGAAAAACCATTAGGCTATTTGGAGTCTTGAAGATGACATTGCCGTACAATGAAATGGATAAGATTGCGAGCGCGCACACACACACAATGTCACAACCCCTCTCCCCGCCACAAGCTCATAGGAGCCATTTACCTCGTAACACCAGTCCTCCTTCGTCCTCCCTCCTCCCTCTTTCCACCAACGAAGCGAGGAGAGGAGAGGACTAGTTCTACCCCCTAAAATAGAGAATTACAAATTTATACTCCATATGTTGCAAAAGTCTAATCTTTTCCCATGAAAAAACTAATCTTTTCTCAAGTTTCTCTGATTGACTTACAAATCCCAAAATTTAATCTACATTTCAACTCCTCAAATATCGAATCCTCGCTTCGTCACTAGACACAATGTCCACCCCATTATCCATCACCTCTTAACAATCAACCCAATTCAACTAAGATGAGTAAATGCAGCTACACTACAGCCACAGCAAGTCATACCCCACAAATATTCACTACGTCCCAATCATTTATTTACCATTAATTTTAAATACCGCTCACAAAGAATAAAAAAACAAACAAATAATAAGGGACTACAAAAATAACCTGCAAATTGCGGGGTAAGGAGGTCGGATATACGCAAACAAACGTAAAGAAAATAAATAAAAATACCTGAAAAGGAAGAGTTAAGAGAATTGGAAGGAGACAAGAAAGAAGAATGAAGTAACCCAGAATTAATTTTGGCAAAAGAAACAGAAAACTTGTTGGGTTTTTTGGAACCAGTAACAAGAGTAAGTGAAGCTAATGTTGGATTATTAGTAAAAATAGTGGGTCTACTAGTAGTTGTTAACCATGGTGTCATCGCCATTGTTGCCATTTCCTTCAAAATCTTCAATCTTTTCTCTCTTATTATCTCTCTTGCTTATCTTAAAAGGACTCAAATTTTGGGACTGTATGTATGAATGTATGATGGTGCAAAATTGAGTTGAGTATTTGAGTATGTTCATCTTATCGGGTTAGTTTGGGTAGTTCGGGTCGGGTTTTTTTCAGGCCATTTGGAAGTCAATTAGATATGGGTCATATGAGTATATGACCAAGGTGAAGGCTCAAAGGCTCAAACATACCTTACAAATGGGTAATTTGGGTCGGGTTTGGATCGGTTCTTTCTGGGTTAACAATTATTAGGACATTTTTAGGTTGGATAGTTTTCTGGTTGGGTCGTTTTGAATTATTTCGGGTAAGGTTATTTCGTTTCAGTATTTTGCCTTAGTTATTCATTTCAGGACGTTTTTAGTCTATCTATAGTCACTTTGAGTTGGGTTATGGGGTTAACACTTTGGGTCATTTTTCGGGTCTGAAGGATCAAGGTTATCGGGTCGGGTCATATAAATCAGGTAACTTATGCCAATTTGATATATTTTTAGATCAGGTCATTTCGCGTTAGTATTTTGCCTTAGTAATTCGTTTCGGCTATTTTTACTCTATAGAGTCACTTTGAGTCGAGTTAATTCACATTATGAGGTTCACACTCCGTATCATCTTTCCGGGTAAGAAGGATCAAGCTTATCGGGTCAGGTCGGGTCATATACTCATATGAATTGAGTAACTTATGCCAACTTGAGAGTGACTACAGAGGTGCAATAACTCTCTAATAAGGTCGTCCTATAGATAAGTGGCTCAATATAAGAAAATCCCAAACATAACATTCATATTTATTAAGCTTTTGATTTTATTTTAATAATTTATATTTTATTTTATATTTTATAATAAAGACTAACATATTTAAATGTGTAAGTTATTTTTTAAAAATATACGGATATTTTTATATTTTTTGTTGCGTAATTTTATTGGGCATATATTAAAAATAGGTTTTACACAATAATTTGTTGGGGCTAATGGAAATTCAATTGAGTATGTTCATCTTATTGGGTTAGTAATTTAGTATGGGTCGATTTTTGAATCCATCTTAACTTCAATGGACTTAGTGTGTATATAGAGATGAAATTAGGTCCAAATTAGAAGTGGGTCGATTTTTGAATCCATCTTAACTTCAATGGCTAATTTGTGCCCGTTTTGGCCTGTTTTACGGTTGAAATCGTATGGACAAAATTGCATAAAAATGGAGTACGCTTAATTAATGATCAGAACGGAGGGAGTAGCCATGTAAAACAAAAAAAAAACATTATGTAAATAAAAAGAGAAAAGGTATTGAGCCGAATTCAAGTAAATTGAAGTTGAATAAAAAAAAAAGACATTTGGTTAGTTTTCTTTCTTATACAAATTTTGCTACAATACGGTATTAAGTAAGACAATTAAATACTCATATAATAAGATCTGACATATGTAAGAAGGTTTTGAATTATTATACTTTCTATGTAATCAAAACTTAATCACTAGTTCAACAAGAGTAAATTTTACTCTGTAGGTAACTATTTCAATCGTTTTTATATTTATAATTGAACTTATGGTAAAATGCTTTTATATAAAGGGATTAATTTTTCTTATGCAAATTTTCATTTCAGATGGCCATTTTCACCAGTAGATTTCAGAAGGGCTTTTATGTCCATTTTTGTAATAAATGTTACCATTTAATAACAACTGTGTTTCAACTCAAAATTGTTTTTGGTAAAGTTTTTTATTTATCAAAAGTCGTCACATTTTACTTTAACGAATCACAGTTTCGCCGCCTGAGCTATTATGACGGAAATAGTCCTTCTTAAGGGAGACTTAGTGTTTTTTTAGAGTGGTCGTGAGGGGAGAAAGGTCGAAGGTGGGGCAAATCGTATATCAAGTGTCTCAACTAGTTATAAAAGTGATCCAAAAACAAAAAAAATAGGGCCAAGATCCCTTGGATAATATTCATAAGTCAGCAAGAGGGTACTCCTTTCATCATGAGTATCCTCACACTTGATTTGAAATCAACAATTCTTCTTGCCCATGTTATTTCTATGTAAAGGTAGTTTAGAAGGATGATTTTGGAAAAAAGAAGCTTTTATTAGGGTGACATTTTCAATTAGGTCATAATTCGTTTTGTAAAACTATCAAATGGCCCAATGCCCCAATATATCCACCAAATTTCTACTTTATCGACATCATCACATCTTGTATTTGAGTGATATTAAACAAAACGGTTCTGACGCTATCATCGCCATATATTTGTGTAAGAACTAAGAATATTTCAAATTGAACCGAGAATTTATGTATAGTAGTGTCTTATGATTCATTATATTATTGTTTCATGCCTTTTAGCGAAACCCTAGTCTTTTACTTGTATCGATCATGCATAATGTACAATGATGTTCCTACATTAGTGGGTCGAGTTAATCATACCATATAATTAAGACAATGTTATTTTGTGACTGCTTCTTGAATTTACGTTATGATTTCACTGGTTAAATGTCCTAGGTACGTTACTATTCGTGTATTAAGAACACCCCGAAAAAAATAAGGTTAAGAGAAGGTAATTGTTTTAAATCGCCACCTCACCTCAACAATGTTATTTCTATGATTAGTTCTTGAATTTACGCTATGATCTCACTGATCAAATTTCCCAGGAACGCTACTGATCGTGTCCTAAAAGCAGGCCGAAAAAAAAAAGTTAAAAAGAAGATAATTGCCTTAGATCACATCTCACCTCAAAATTAAATGTACATCAATCACTATAAGTCTACAAGAATACCAAACTATTGAAACTTCATCTTGAATTGAACTTGCTTAAGTCTCGATCATATAGTTATCTCAAATACACGTTCTTTAAACATACTTGTTTGAGAATCATCAAAAACTTTTCCTACAAATATGCATATAATAAGTTGAAAACATTGTCACTAGAAAATGACATGACTCCAACTAGTGTACACTTTTATCTCCATGCAAGTGTCTCATATCATTGCACTCTTACATATTCTTTTCACCTAAATTTTGGAAAGACTTGTAACACTATATGATGACATAACCAAGCAATTTTACATGTTAATAAAGTCCTTTGTCTTTCTATCTATAACAATCATTCAACGACGTACGAAAAAAATTAAAATAAAACCGTTGTATACTCGACAACTACGAGTAGTTTGTGTTTGCATGCGTATAAATTCATTATTTTATGTTATATGGAGTACCTCGGTCCTCAAATGAATTTGAAGTACTCCGTAATTACTTAATTGTACACCTACATAAAATGATGTTACATCAGATTAATTAAGGTTGCGTTTGGTATACAGTAAATTGATACATTTTTAGCACGCATATTGGAGACATTATTTAGAATGTTTGACTTCTCAATATGCTATTTAGGGTGTTTTGTAAATATCATATTGAAATACCAGACTGGACTCCAATCTACTGTTTTACAATATGCTACTCCCTCGGGATATCCACTTTAGTAGATTGTAGAAATGTATATGTATGTCAATAATTTACATATAGATAAAACAATCTATTAACGTAAATCTGATAATTACCAGACAGTTCTACTAAATCTGTTAATTGAAATATACACGTCAAACCTATTAACCGAATATGTCATTTATAATCTGCTTAACTAATCTACTTATGCTAATAATAATCTGTTGAATACCAAACAAGGCCTAACTATACAATATTTCGAATTTTTAACTCTGCACACATTAACCCTACCAGTCTACCACATAAAATGTTACAGGGTACCTAAGATGTTTGGTTTGTTTTTTGGATACTCCATTAAGTCATTAACACTACCCGTCTATCACATAAAACAAACGCATGAACTTAAAATTAAATAGTTAGCGCAAATAAAATACTTTTTTTGGCCTAATTATTTGTTTATATTGGAATAAAATAACTCTCCCAAAAGGAATAAAAAGTAAATAAATTAATGGGATAGAGGCAATAAATTTGGCTTTAAAAAATGCATCAATGTAGTGTTACTATTGTTCACAAATTCTCATTTCAGACGGGGGGCTTGTCTCAATGCAGTGTTACATTGTTCACAAATACTTTTTTTGGCCTAATTATTTGTTTATATGACTTGACTCATATAAAGTAATAAAACGGATTGCCTCGTCTCAAGCAACACCAACTAACTATTGTAGTTGGACAAGCTGATTAGCTTTAAGTACGTATGAGACTTAATATTCCAATAACTAACTTATATTGCTTCAGGCAGAAGAAACAAATTAAGTGATTGTAGTAATCTACTACTAATAATAATAATACTTTTATTATAATTAATGTCACACAAAAAAAAGGGGATTTAGTGGACATGTGGTCTAGAAGACGTACTGATTACCGAATTATCTTGCTAATGATTAACTTAACACAAATATCCGGATAAAATCTTAATTATTACACTTAAAACTAAAGATGTTTTAGTCTAACGGTTTAAAGTATCGTGAATACTAAATCTTAGGTACAAATTTCTCTTTCACCTTTATAGTATATTGTCCTCGTAGTTTTCTTTTTAATTTTGACATAGAACAATTCTCATAGTTAACGAAATGTTTTTTAACCCAGACGCCGTACCTTTTGTAAATGAGTCGCAGAGAAAACTTATACGGAGTACTTTTAGCCTTTTATGTGATCGATTGGCAAAATATGTTAATACTCCCCATCATATACTTTTTTTTTGGAGAATGGGATAAGAATTAAGCATCACATACATTCATGTTATTACTTATATATAGGTATTTTCTTATCCTAGTTAACTTGAATTATTTGCAAAATTGGCTACCCTTAATAATTGTGATGGTAACATCCTCATGAATTCATGATTTGACAAATGACATAGAGACTCAAACGTGTACTATCATCAAATAATGACTTTCTTGGTAGTCATGCATAAAAGAAGAATATATATATACTTTCGTAGTTTCGTGATAGGAGCAACAAGCTGATCTCATTTGGGTTGCCAACAGATACTTTGATCATAAGAGGATTTGAGACGGATTGACATGTCTTAAATTTAAGATGAGCCAAATAGTTCAGATAACACAAAAGAAAAGTTTCTAAATGCTAGGAAAATAATTGTCTTATCTAGGTAAGTTGTGTAGTATTTGACTCGTTTTACTCTTACGACGGATATACATGTCTTAAAGGAGACTAATAGTTGATTGATACTTGATAGCCAATCAAGTTAACTAGAAGTGGCAAATTATGAAATCATTCCGGACGGATTTGAGTCGGATTGGATAAAGTTATTTTGACACAAATTTATCAATTTTACGTTTCTACTTAGTTAGAACATGTGATATCCTAACCTAATTTTCGAAAAAAAAACGGCTGGTTAATAAAAATCCGATGTAATAGCCACATAAAAATCCGATGTAATAGCCACAAAAATCTCATAAACAACTAGCAAGTAATCAAGTTAATGAATCACTAATTCTTGTTTGATGGGGACGATTTTACAATATTTTATTCTAAAGACTATTTTCACCTTTTCTCTGGATTTTTTATGTGTTTTTGGTAACTAATTTTTTAGCTGTTTCGAGTAAAACCATATTAGGGAGATGATAACGCCACAACCAATATCACTAACGCCACTCAGAATAATGTGAGATAATGAATAGTAAGATACCTTATACGGAATATGTAGCTTGTGTTTGAGTGGCGTTAACAAAAACTGTAATGACTTTATCACACCCCATCATATTATAATTATTTGACTATTTTCTATATCCTCTCCCTTTACTTAAATTACTATATGAAATTGTCTAGACCCTTTATTATCAACTACATTAGCATCTCCCCCAATTTAATTAGTTGTTAATCATCTAGATTCACTGAAAATGACGTAGTGGCAGAAGATAACTAACTCAAAAAAATGATATAATTTGTATAGACCCTTTATTAATCAACTACAAACTTGTGACGGGTTAACTAATAGTCTAATACCCACATATCGTTTATAATCTCCTAGCCCTGTTCTATCTACTCAAGTAAAAAATACTTATCCCGTTAAAAAATTTGTGACGGTTATATCCGTGAGAGGTAAAGACACGAAATAAAATACAACCTTTGACCAACACCAAATAAGAGACCATGATTTTGACTTATGTGGACTGCAACATATGATAATATGGAATTAGGATTCTTTCCATTTCTTTCTCTCCATTTCCTCTCACAAATTCATTAAATAATATATCCCCTTTACTCTCTATTAATCTTTATTTTTATCTATAAATTTATAGCCGTTCGATATATGCATAATGCAATTTATACCGTTCAAAATAACCCGTCTCTCCATTTCTTTTGAGGAAATGGAAAGAAATGGAGAGGATCTCTCACCGATAATATGAGGTGTATAAATCTGTATTAAATCCATAAAATAAAATTCCATATGATTACAAAATAAAACATGCATTACCCGTGAACCTACCCTTTCTGCAAAAGTTGACCACGGAACTCTGATTTATTTATTTTCTCAATAATTCCAAACTAAACGTATCTCCTTTACTTGTTTTCCTCTAGGAACACCTTTCACCATTTGTATTTTTCTCTTATTATTATTTTCACAAGTACATAATTAAGGGTTGTGTTTAATATATTTTGTACGTTTTAGAAAAAGTGTTTCATTAATTTAAGGGTGATTTTATTTTATTAGTTGTTAGGTTGATGTTGCCGCAAATAGAAGACTTTTTAGGACACCTAAATCGGCAAAACTTTGAGTCCGATAGGACGATAAAAGTTACTTCCTCCCATCCAAACCAAAGGTTACACTTACCTTATTTGGACCATCCAAACCAAACTACCCATTCCTTTTTGGGTAACAAATAAGACCAACTACTCCTCATTTACCCTATATATTTACACAATATGCCATTACCCCACCCACTCAACTAACATTAAATAATCAAGTGGTCCTACTTCCATTCCAATACTACCCTTACTTTTTCAATTTTTTCTTAAAACTTGTGCTCCCTCCCATGTAACCTTTGGTTTGGATGGGAGGGAGTATATTATTGTGGACTCAGTTTTAATTTAGTTTAGTTCAATATATTTTAGGTTTATTTACTTTAATTTTGATCATTTTAATTTTGTTTATTTTATTTCGGTTATATTATTTCAATTCAAATTAACGGGGAAAAATCGTGAAAAAAAAAACTTTAATTTGGTTATTTTCGTTATAGCTATATTCCTAGGGTATTGATGGAAGGTAGACTAGTTGATAATGCGAGAGTATATGTTGTAGTGTGAGTTCGACTAATACTATTTAGTATACGGTTTTAGTGTCAGTGTTATTTCGGGTTTCTAAATTGAGCATGGGCCAAACGAAATAAACCATAGACCAAACACATTTACAACCTATTCAACCAAAGTTCTATCATAAATATGTACGGGAGTACGTACCTAGTAACTAATACAATAACAACATAAAAATTCGGCAATAATGATTAGACTTCATCGAACCACGGGTTCACATTCAGTCCACTTCATCCAATCCTCAAGTCCTCAACCTACATCAATATAAACACGATCCTAATCTAGTAACTAATACAGTAACTACATAAAAATTCGTCAATAATGATTAGTCTTCAGTGAACCACAAGTTCACATCCAGTCCAATTCATATCATCCTCAAGTCCTCAACCTACGTCAATATAAACACGATCCTGATCTAGTCCATTTCCTAGACATTATATTGGTTAGTCATTGCTTCGCAACATTCCGTCTAGTTTGGCCTAAGTCGAACCCATGAACAACCTTACTTATAAGTTATAACTTATGTGTAGATAATCAACAAACTAAACTAGTAACCATTCCACATGTATTCCATCACGTTCTATTGTGTGTTATAATGAATCTAAGATAACATTAGAACGTAGCACGAGTGAAAACCCGGTTTTATTAAGTGCTACACAGCAACAAACCCGGCCCCTTGACGGACCATTCAAGAATAAAAATTGCGCACCAACCTTCCACTTTAACACTCATAGTACCCTACAAAGCTTCTCAACGTTTCGTCGTTTCCTAACTCAAATAAACCATATTATGACAAGTAAGAATTTTTTCAATTCTTCCAAATAAAATAATGGTCCATTACTTCATTACTCCTAGTGCTTCGATGTGTGTATGATGTGATCAAAAAATAAGACGGAAATAAAAGGAAAAGAAAATAGTACGATTTAATAAAAGATTGATAGGTTTATAGGCCACCCAATTTAACAGAATTGCGGTGTCGTTAACACCTAAATTCCATTAACCAAATAAGATAAATTTCATACATTTATTTTTATAAAATTCATTGATAAATCCTATTACAACTTACTTAATGCTCCTATATAGGCTATATATTTTGGGAAATAATAAATAAAAGGCAAAACTACTAAACTACCCCTTGCTTATATATTTCGTGTGTCTCAGTTTACTTGCCATTTAAGGGTTATAAGTTTATGTTTTTGCTTTTAGATAAAGAAAGTTTGCATACTTTATCGAATTGCAATATATATGACGGATTTTCTAATGTATGCGGTATAGTATAAGCCATAGATTATTTCATTAATTACGGTAAGATTGAGTTTGTTAACCAATTTCTCATGATTAATTTTGCAAATATATCATGTAAGTATCTTATTAACATGCGATATAACGCATATGTTAAGTATCTTATTAACATGCGATATAACGCATATGTTAAAACAATCGTATAAAATACATGTATAATATGGGTATGGTATCATAAGAAGATAATAATCCCTATTAGAATACTTCTCTTCTTCTCTTTAATTAATTGTTCATTCTTCTGTTTTTTCGAGTGAGATTTTGATAAATGACCAAAATATATTGAGTATATACTTTGGAAGATATATATCGTGTATTATGTTTTTCCTTATTCAAATATAAATAAATTTATTATTTACACAATAGATAACGTATCCTTAAAAACTTCATCGGAACTACACAATATTTACGAAAGCCTCTTTGTTTCTCATTTATTTCCTCTAACCGCTCTAATTAATTAGTATATTACTTCTACCTCACACCATCATCCAATACTTCCAATTGTGACCTTTAGATTGAAATCCTGAATCATTAACAAGAAATAGAAAAGATCCAAGTTAACACACCTCTTGAATCCTCTCAATTTCTAGGGCTTTAAATTTTTTTATCATATTAATTACCTCGACATTATGGTTGTATTAGAGACATTGGTCCTAATGCGAATTTGATGCGAATTCGATACATTTTTCAGATGGATCACAACATATGGATTAATGGTTTGGCCGGATTCAATGCTTGTCAGTTGTCATTATGTTTATTAATAATTATCTTTAATAATGTTTACTTAATGTTTATCATTATGTGTAATAATAGTTGTTCTTAATAGCTAGGCTCTTGACTTTCTATTTGCTGCATTGTAGGCTATATATAGCCAATTAAGTTTGTTTTGTATAGATCACCATATAAGAACAAAAAGAAAATTCTTTTATTGTCGAGTTTTAATCAGCTTTTTGTTATTGTTTGACGCGTTTTCAAACATTAACCCGATATATAATCAATAGGTCTTGATTATAGTTCACCATTGTTCGAATTATAGGTCTAGTTCGAGTAAATATCTCATTGTTTTGAGATCTTGACAGAATTCAAAGCAAATATTTCTTATTTCATTATTATTCTTTATTTTTTCAAATCGCTTCCGCAAACTTTCGTATAAGGTCCTTCATTTTAGAATTTTATCCCATACTAAATGTTTTAATATCACTCTCTCACATTGTACATTTTAATTATCACTCACCAAGTCAACGTGTACATATGAGAAAGTGGTACCGAAACTAAGTACCATCTTACATACCCTCATTATCAAACATCACAAATTCTCAATGAAGACGGACATTATCCATCATAAGTTGAAGACGGCTAGTACCTCTATCAAAATATACAGGTGAGAAGGTCAAGTGGAGGACAAATGGTGTCCCCCACTTGTAAATTATAAAAGAATAAATAATCATTTTCAGCTTGTGGGGGATAATGCTTGTTCTTCGGTGGACAAGTTATCAAATTACACAGCGATGTGAATATGTGAAATCCAAACAAAACATCATACAAAAAAAATCAAAAAATCTCATTTCATACTGATCAAATACATATCAAACAATCCACTAAAATACCAAAATTTTTGTCTCTATTACAACTATTTAATAACACTTGACTCGTCTTAAACTTTAAACGAATAGTACCGGTCTTAACCAAAATGTTCCTAAAAAAACTAAATTATCAAACGACCCACAAATTCCTTCAAACTTCTTCCACTTATATAAAGCTCAAAACCCAAAAACACACACTACACTTTAAACCCAAACAAAAATGGGTGCTCAAAATCCATTACCATTATTCCTCTTCTTCTTCTTAATTACTCTGTTTTCCTCTGTTTTACCCCAAACTTTAGGGTACATCCGCCATTATCAATCATCTAATCACAAGCTTAATAATGCAAGTAATAATCTCATTAAAGGAAATAAACAAATGGGTAAATGTAATTTATTCCAAGGTAAATGGGTTTTTAATATGGGAGCGACTCCATTATATGGTTTCTCAACTTGCCCGTTTCTTGACCCGGAATTCGATTGTATCAAATATGGTAGACCCGATAAACAGTATCTCAAGTATTCTTGGCATCCTGATGGTTGTACTATTCCAAGGTAACATTTTTTCCGCTTTAATTCTCAAATAAGACTGTTGTATAAAGTACGGGTTTATAATAGCTCATGTAGTTTATTTATCGATATTATAAAAGTGTTGAGTAAAAAAGTTTTAATTTTTACACTTTCTAGTGTGAGAAGAATTTTGCTCCAGGTTATTGATATTATCGGTACAGTGTGAGACGGTCTTTTTATGTGAGTGTTTATATTTAAGCGGTCTTATTATATAATTTGCGATTTAAAAATTGTTTTAAGGAGACTGTAAAAAATTGAGTTACTTTACTACGAGAAGAATTTTGCTCGAGTTTATAAGACTGTCTTACACTCTTATAATAAGAGACCGTCTTTTATACTAGTATATTAAGCACTAAACTATTGAGAGTTTAACGTTTTAACCAATAAAAGAACCCTCTCATACTTTAAACTGTCCTACACTATTAATTTGTGATTAAAAAATACTGTAGTTTTAAGGAGACAGTAAAAAATGAGTTAGTTTAGCGAGCTTTTCGAAACAAAATGGTAATTTTGGGGTTCTGGTAATTGTCAGACAATATGGTACTTTTTGGGGAAATGGGCAAAAGGTGTAGGTGGGTGTCTGTTCTTAGGAATTTATTCAATTGTTTTTAATTCAATTTTTTTTTGAGATGAAGTCATAAAGCCATGCACAAATTCTCATTGAAGACGGATACTATCCGTCACAAGCTGAAGACGGATAGTTTCCGTCTCACAATGTGTAAGTGGGGAGCCAAGTGAAGGGTAAATGGATCCCCCACTTGCATATTGTGAGAGAGACACTATCCGTCTTCAGTGCATAGTATAGTGGTTAGTTAAAGTGCGACGGGTGGGTACTATACAAGGAAATTTAGGTGAACGGGTAACCTACATTATGGCCGGATCCCGGATGAGTCGTATTAGTTCGGTTGTTGTCGGGTCAATATTTTCCGGGTCCAATTTGGTTACGAAATAGTAGGATTGGATAGGACCGTAATTTCGTGAAATTATAATTTTTGTGTTTAGGCTAGCGTAAGGTTCGTTTATTTTGTCTACCCGTTAAAACATTTCAATATTGGATCAATATTAAGCTAATTTATCGTGTTATCATCACTTGGGTCGAGTCATTTTAAGGTCACATGGTGGATTGGCGGTGTTGATTTCGATGAATTGTGTTGTATGATTGAATCGGTTATCATTTTGCATACGGTCGGGTAAGAGTCGCCATTACTCGAATTTGGTCCGGTTTTGTTAGTTCTTCTTCTTCCAGTAAATGATAAATCTTTGCTCGGTACAGTAGGACTGTAGGAGTAATCTAGCGTAAAATTAGTACACCAATTTCGGTTAGACATGTGATTAATTCTCTACTCATTAAAAAGTCAAAGCCAAAACCATTTTCAATGGTATTTATTTTGCTAGTTTTTAGTAAGCAATTGGTCCCTATAAATGGTCTTATAAATAGGCGTTTTAAACAATAAAACGAGTCAAAAAGATGAATCAGATAAGAAGCGGAATGTCTAAGAAATTACTACGGAGGAACTCTTATCCCATCCATTTATATGGGGTGGTATTCGACCCGTTACACTTAAAAAGGATATAATCGTCAGACTTACTGATATATGATGGGTTGGTGCAATTGGGTTGAATATTGCAGATTTGATGGAATGGAGTTCTTAAGAAGATATAGAGGGAAAAATATCATGTTTGTAGGTGATTCACTGAGTTTGAATATGTGGAACTCTTTGGCTTGTATGATTCACGCGTCGGCTCCGTCAGCTAAGTACACCGTTTCTCGGGGCACTCTACGTTCTTCTGTCACATTCGAGGTTTGTCCATTCTTTCAATCTTACTCCCCCGTTTCATACTGTATACTCCGTACTTTCTTTTTCCGAGCTAAGTCTTTGATTGACCCTTGTGGTCCTTGGAGAGTTGGAGTTATGTGTGGTCCTTCGTTCAGCCGTGTCGGTTGCTGGAACCGTTCGACTCTTTCTTGCCGCCTATGTTTCGGAATCGGCCCATATGTTATTTGCGCTTTAATTTGTGCTTCAAGACAAATAGTAAGTCCATAATAAGTCTATTAGCACAACTGAGATGAGCAAAATTTGTGTCAAGTGATGTGGAGCTTATGTTGTCTTAGCATGAGAAATGTGGATAATTCATAAGACGATAGTTATTGGGTAAAACCGTCGTATAAAAGACATCTTGAAAGCCCGTTTACTCAATAAAAGGACCGTCTTTACGTCTTATACAAAAAAATCTTTGTTCAACAATAATACTGATAAAATTTTAAAGAACTTGGTATAAGAAGTTCACATATTCTCATTTAAGACGGGTAATGTCCGTCTAAAGCCTAAGACGACTCAAATACATATCAAATTGCCCTACTTGTCGCCCAGGAAATACCAATTTTCTTGTCTTTATTACTCTCATGTGGTTGTATTGGATAGTGACCGTCTTAAGCAAGACTTACTGAAAGAAATTAGACAATAATGTAGAGCAGACAAGTAGGACATATGGGCTATGGCCAACTTTGTAACATGCAAGCCAGCTAAAACATAAAATAAAGAAAAAAAACATTTTTGTCAAAAAGTTTTGTGGTAATGTTAATTAAACGACACTTAGCAAAAAGTTTTGTTCCTTTTTGTTACTCTGAAATTTTGATACACATGTTTGATAGAAACTGCAATATACTCTTATGAGTTTGGCAGATGTACTATATGGTTTATATGATTTGTGATCCTTGATTTGTTTATTATAAATTATCGAATTATATATTAGTTTTAGTTACAATAATATATCGCTATTATTGAATCGTAAACAAATGCAATATGGCAACCTTCGACACAAATTCTCGACTCATTATGTTAAAAAAAAAGTCGCACTTTTTTTCATTGCGATACTTTTTAATCTTGAATGAAACGGCTGCCTTGATCGCTCCGTTTTGCATTTAGATACTTGTGCTAATTTTCTACTTATTTTACGATAACATAGTTCAATATATTAGTATCATACTCTAATTTATTACTCCGTATAATTTTTAGAATTGTTTTTTTGTTTTTGTTGTAATCTCGAACATGATGTAAAGCCTATGAATTCATTGAAAAACAAAACATTATTCATTTGAAATGATTTTTCGCTTCAGTTTTAAATTTCTTTTTCTAAAACTAATATTTGGATGTAATATAACCGCACGACGAATTAACTACTCCATATGATTAGTTAAACTAAGCATTAAGTACATTAGAGGGTACTTAATTAATTTCCCAGAAGGCTAATCAAATCAGTTCTGACAAACATTGCCTAAAACAATTCATAGGAACATGTAAATTAGTCATTATACATGTGAAGATGCAATAGAAAAATTAACTAATTAAAGGGATACCCTATCTGATTTGGGACATCAGTATCATGTTCAATATGTAAATTATGATATGTCGATATCTTACCATATCGACACATATCTCAACAAACATGTTAGATACCTTCTCTTCAACATGACTATATACCCAACTATGATCTTCTCTTGAGTGACTTCCCATCCAAATTAGTTGTCACTAACATGATACATATGGTGTATTAAATGTCGGTTTAGTCTTGAACTCTTGTCAGCTTTCGTGACCTAGTCTAGGTCGCTGTGGTGTATTGAACTATAGATATGCCCCTTATAACTATGAAATGTTGTCGCGGTAACTTTCAAAACCTTTACAAAGCAAACTAGTCACACCGACAACAATGTTTTTGTAATTAACAAAAATTAAACATCTTTACAAAAGTATTAGGTGTAGAGTAGGATGTCGTAAGGCTCTCGACCTTGCTTACGAGAGTTAAACGATGTTCTTACTGTTGTAATTTGCTTGTGATATTGCCTAAAATCCCATAATTATGAATCCTTTGATTTACATGGTGCAGGAATATGGAATGAGTGTGCTTCTATACCACACAACCTATTTGGTGGACATAGTTAGGCAACCGATAGGACGAGTTCTTGAGCTAAACTCAATCTCGGGTGGCAAGGTATGGAGAAACATGGACGTCCTCATCTTCAATACATGGCATTGGTGGACTCACACCGGACAATCACAGCCGTACGTTCTCTGTCTACTTCCTTCCCAGTCACGGAAGTATTGTTCCCTCTATTTCACTGAATAACCCCGTTTGACTTTTACGTCTTATTTCCATGTTTTATTGAATTGTTTACGTTTTCTAAAATACGTGAGGAGAGTAAACAAGTCAAATGGAGCTCATTCATTAAATAGCGGAAGTACTAAACAAGTCAAATGGAGCTCATTCGTTGAAATGGAAAGAGTAATATTCATCGACGGTTATATGAACAAAATTTGCTTACAATGTCAGTTTTCTATAGCATTCTAGGAAGATTTTTTTTTTCCTTAGTTTCTTATTTGTTATGCAGACAAAAATTGAACTGAACAACTATATAACAAGTTTGGTTGATTGTACAGATGGGACTATATACAAGATGGGGCCACTGTCTCCAAGAACATGAACCGTCTCACAGCCTACTACAAAGGGTTGGGAACATGGGCGAGATGGGTTGATGATAACGTTGATCCTTCCAAAACCAGAGTTTTCTTCCAAGGGATATCTCCGACTCATTACGAGTAAGCTTGCTTTTATTGCCTATATATCCTTATTTTCCATGTTCTTTTACACAACACTTACTCTTGTTTACTGATAGATTCCCAAGAAGTGACCTAATTTATTAAGTCGAATACTAAAGCTAAGTAGTTGAAAGAAATCTTCTAGAACACTTAAATAGGTTGTAAATGTTTAATGGCAGAGTGAGATGATTGCAAGCAAGGCTTTTCATTATGCTATTATTAGGCCGTTTCGAGTACATATCTGTTCACGTCGGGTCATTTTTGGGTTAATGGCCAACGGTCTGCGCCGAGTCATTTTAGGTCGCTTTATTAAGATTGTTGTTATTAGTCATGTAAAAAAGTCAGATGCAATTCTGTGTCTGTCGTGTAATTTCATATCGGTCATTTTGGTTCATTTTGTGTCGATTCAGGTTGCATCAATATCAAATGTAACAATGTCCGGGCTGGGTACAAGTCAAATCGGGGCATTTTGAGTTTCATATGTATTTGGCTATTTGCACTGTTTGTTCGAGTCGAATTTGGGTCTTGCGTCAGGTTATTTCCGGTTCTTTTGTTTAAGTCAAGTTATTTTTGCATAGTCTAGCTGCTCGCTTAATTGAAACTATATCGTAAGAATCAAGAAATTTGTCTACTGCCTACCTTCTCCGGATTTTTCGAAATTCCTTTTTTTTTCCCACTTCGTCGATGGAACTACCTAATAATACAGCAAAAATTTGATGTAATAGTCCCAGTGAATGGAAAGGAGCATCAAAGAGCTGCACTGGGGAGGCACAACCACTCTCCGGGTCGACATATCCTGCAGGCTCGCCACCAGCAACAGACATAGTAAAGAGGACAATAAGCTTAATGAAGAAACCAGTTTACCTGCTTGATATAACAACACTCTCACAGCTGAGAAAAGATGCTCATCCCGGGGCATACAGCGGATTGCACCCGGGCACCGACTGCAGCCACTGGTGTCTCCCTGGATTACCCGACACATGGAACCAACTTTTATATGCTGCTCTGTTGAACATGTGAATTTTCTAAGACTCTTGAACAAAATCTTTTTGTTCTTAGTTTCATGTTTATTAGGGTTGTTAATTATGATTCATTGAGGTTGTGGAATATATAAGGAAAGGAAAATGGCTTATGCTTCTGCTGTTAATAAGGATTCTTAGATATGTTGTAGCATCATGTAAGTAATTGATTTGTGCTCTATGTTTCCGAGTTGAAATACAAAAAGCTTCAACTTCGATTAGCATTTGACTATGGTAACTCTTCAAAAGTCGATTTTATTGCTTTATCATTCACATTGCTTCAGGGTTCTAATACATGAGCATATAACGAACCGCAAATTCTCATTTCAGACGGGCCTTTCCCGTCTGAATTGAAGACGGATAAAACGTGACCATTTTACGATAAAATGTAAATATTTCTTGATAAAATGTTACCATTACTTTTTTGCCAAAAAGTGACAGTTTTAGTTATAACATTTTTATCATTAAATGGTCACTTGTTTATTATAAAACGTTTGACATTTTCTGGTCTTAAGTTAAGACCGTCTTAAGCTACAGGTTATTTTCCAATATCTTTGGTTTATGTTGCAGATCTAAACCAGTACCCGCGAACGCTGCGAAGACCGTAACCAATGGAGCCGATGCAGAAAGAAATTTTCCTGCCTGTTGGTCTATTCTTTGCATGATTATCTACATTATAATTCCATAAAAGACCATTTTAGCCACACCATAATTTTTTTTTTTACATTTCATAAATACCAAAAATAAAACAGCATAAAAAGTGTGGTTGTCAAGTAGTGAAAACAATACTGCTGAACAAACAGAGGAGACAGAGACCATTCTACTGTCAACAGAAAACTGTGTGCATTACTTTTGTATATTTGTACAAACCTTTCAGGTCTGTGAATAGCATAGCATATAGTATGAAAGATATAACACTTGTATTAGATATACTTATTCAGCTGAAAAGCTGTTGTATTGATTCTGAGATTGGTTTCGTATTGTAAATACGAATGCAATAACGCTTTCGGAACAAAAACATGATCAGGACTCTGAAGACGGAAGCGACATGTTATACTCAGCATTATCCGTGTGTTAAAACAAAAAGAGACGGTTTTCAGATTTCTGGTCGGAAATACTTGAACTTCCGTTAAAATGTACAAGATTGTAAGAAAATCGACACTTGCCAGTTACCATGGGAGCACAGATTTACTCATCTGAATGTTTAAAGAATGTTGTAGAGTGTGGAAAACTCCAAGCTTGATCTACAGTTTCATCTGCTCAAATGAAACACATGGTTGGCTGGCACTGACTCTGCATGCAGCGGGACACAGTAAGCTGAAATCTACGTTATCTACTGTGGAGTTTACAGGTCTCAGACCGTGAAACTTCACCGAGTGAAAGAAATGACGCCGGTGACTCTTGCGTTTTTCCGAATTCTAATGTAGCCTATGACTTCAAAAATCATCTAACACATCTCCAAAGTCAATTTAGGCATAGTTCTCAAATTATACTTCATATAAAACATTACCACATTGACTCAATGACTTCCGTAAATTACGGGATAGGCTAGTTAGATATTTGCAGTCTTACACTTATATTAGCAACACAAAGAGGTTGTTTTCGAATGATCCAAGATGAAAATTGCATCAAAAACTGCAATGAAGGACCGACTACTTTACAAGAAAAAGAAACGCAGCTACTTTAATGAGCAGTGTTGAATAATTCCATCATAAAATATATACTCCGTAATTTTTTGTGGTCGAAATTAAAAAGTGTAGCCATTGGAATTCCCAAGTAACTGTGAAAAACTATGTCCCAAAAGCAGAACTCATTGTCCTAATTGACTGTGCTTTTGAGGACACTTGAATTTGCAATCAACTTTAACTTGAACCCTGTTAACAAGAAAGCTTTTAAAGTTACCATGATATGCTCTACTTTTCCATTTGAATTACAGCCAATTGAATTTTTGAATTTGTAATAAAAAAAGTTAAAATAGCTTGTCAAATTTTTAAATATTTTTTTTTACCGTGATTTACTGTTTATTCATAAAAAAATGGTGATATAAAACTCAAGAGTCATACAAAGCATACAATTTTTACTATGGAGTAGCGATGTTTCGATGTCAAAAAAAGATTCATAACATTTACCCTGATTATGTTTTTATCATATGAGAATTCTCGAGACACCGGAAATCTACGTTGATACAATCTTAGTTCGAATCACCACAGTAAACATACAATACTATATATACAAATCTTTACATTCTCTCAATTTTGTTTTCTGGGAAGAAAGCTAATACAGATATGGAGTTACTATCTATGCTCCAAAATTTTCCCAGTAATATAATTATACAATAATCCAAGAGTCGGGAGCTTGTTTCCGAGTGGCAATAAATGCTCCCGCAAAATAATGTAAGATTAGATAGAATAAAAGGACCACTCCAATGTTTTTTTTTCACGAATATGATAACATTACATGAAATTATCTTTACAGAAACAAAAGATGCACCGGTGAAAGCCGAGTTTGCTGCTGCAGAAGAGACATCAGCAGGGCATTGATCTGCAAGCAAGCCTTTGTTGCTGTTGCTTCTGGCATTGTAAATGGTATGATCTGGCCTTGTCTCTCAACTCCTCAAACGCTGTCATAGTTTCGACATCAAAACCTCCTGCAAACTGGCGGGTAGACATAGATCATAGATATTAGCAGAGGTTTATTAACTGGTAAAGTCATAAACTAAAATTAGAAACCCGACAGTATCAAAAAGTTATCTAAAGAATTAATGTCTAACTTGCATAGAATAGTAACCAGTGGCGTATCCAGAAAAATATGTCTTCGGTGTCCTATATAACATTTTACATATATTATTCAGAAAACATGGCATTTTTTTTATATATTTTTAGTATAAAAATAAGGCAGAAAAATATATAAAATTTTTTGTTCTGGGGTGCGCCAGTGACAGCAAGTTAGCAACAATGGCATATGGTAAAGTCATTGAGTAGTGTTACACTCATGATCGTAGTTCAAAAACCATCAGCATTGATAATTGCACTCGTGGCTCCAATTTACACTAAAAAGATAGTACCCTATTTGGGTCATGGACGATTTTCATAGCGAGTTTACCGAATGTACCTGATGAACTCTAAATGCAAACCGAACTCCTTGAACGATTAGTTCTTCTTCCTCAGGACCACCAACCACTATTTCAAGCTCTACTAATACTCTCTTCATGTACTTCATTGCAAGTTTTACCGATGCTAACTTGATCTGTACAAGATTTAAAGAACTTGCATAAATGAAACTGTATAGTACACACTGCAGAATTGCTTAGTCCACAGTCCACACAATTTTAAACTTGGTGGTACCAATCATATAAATCATAATTGAGTGGGTCCACAAAGTGATCTGCTTTCAAATATATGCTGGAACTCATATATATCAGTTTCAGCTCTCAAACCGTCATGTCGATTTCATTTTTCGCAAGTCAAGTTGAACAGAAATAATCGAGACTATCTAAAGATATACAGTAACATGGTTTCCAGACTTTGGGCGGAAATTTAGGACCAGCTGCCATAATAAAGGCCTGAGCTGAATTTTAGTGACGTTAAAACGACCTTACAATCTGAGAATGGTCCTAGCGTGACCCATATCTTCCAGCTTCTAAGTTCTAACCCAACATTTTATCTCTAACTAAAACCAAGTAACTCTCACTATCTTCCAGGCCCTTCCTTTTTTATTCCACAAAAATGGATCTAAGAACTTTCAAGAGCTTGGTTTCATTAGTAAATGAACTACAAGTTTTTCCTGAGTTGGCTAACATTCCGCAACTCAGATCCAACCCGACGCAACTTTAATAAAAACTTAACTACTAGACAAACTGAACATGGCCTTATCAATGACCTTCTTCCATCCCAGTAATTTTATATCTTAATATTTCCCGGTCTCCGTCCTTTTTAGCTCCACAAAAACGGATCTAGGAACTTTCAAGATCTTGGCAGTGAAGGAAGGATCCTTCAATTGTGGCTTTCTAGGAGTATGGGATTCATTAAAGGTCAACTAACCCGAGAAGAATCTGATACTCTTCGTCTTTACTCAATTCCAAGCCCTTGTATGGTTCAAATTCCAGACCAGCAGACAACAATGTATATGGGATTTCCCATGTGAGAATGCATGCGTGGGCATGGTTAATTAAAGCACGATTATAAACTAATTTCCGTCTTTTTGTCATCTAGCTGCATTATTTATGCTAACAAGAACGCCGATTGTTTGATTGAAGCAAGATTATACTATTAATATTCACCCATCTATTTAGATGCATTATTTATGCTAACAAGAAAGTTGATTGTTAAAATGTTGTCATTTAGTGGATAATGTAGATTATGCCTAACCAATATAACATGAACAAAAACTAGCATCCAAAGCCACAAACCAACCTCAGACAAAATATGGAATAAGATTCTTAGACTACGGCGCAATTATTAACCTTGTGGGTCAGTGATTCGACTCGATAAATCAGAGAGATTCCAATTGACCCTATCCAAATTAACAAAAAATTTGAGCACCAGAGGACCAATTATGGGAAAAGGTGAAATCACACCTGACTAACAAATCCAGTGTCAAGCATCCAATCAACCGGGATTTGGAACGACTTAAAGCGATTGGTTGCAGATTCTCTTAACCGAGATAGATTGTAAACACCATGCTCTAATCTGTATAGGTTATAAACAAAAATCAGATGTTAGAATGTTAAAATGACACCGCAAAGCTTCAGAAATATATACATGCGACACCAACCACTAATGCATAAGCCCTATTAAATAAGGAACACAGAAGAAGTCGCATGGCTTTCACATATGAGACTGCCTCATACAAGACTGAATTGAAAACATCATAATTAATTAGTGAAGAAAACAAGAATAGTTACTTTTCAAGAAGGGTTTGCATTTTCTTAAGAGTTGTTGAACAAGCCTGACGAGCATCATGTCTAAAGGATGATGCCTCGGACTCGAGCTTCTTGAGATCAGAATACTCAAATGCAGCTTCCCTTAGCCCGTCAGCTTTTTTCTCCGGCCAATCAAAATGTTTAAGAACCGCCCTCTCGTCAACCTAAAACAAGTTTCACCGACCATTAATATACATGATCTCATCTAAACCACGAAAAGGCCATAACTAGGGATCGCTGACATACCAAGTAAGAGAGTTCATCATCTAGCCACTTCACAAACGAAACAACTTCCTCAATGTCTTTAAAAGCAGCCGTCTCAACCTCATTTATCAAAAACCTGATGAAATCTCCTTGTGTTTCAACGTCTGTCTTAATCTGCAATAATTAACGAGCATAGAAGAATATAAATCAATCCAACACAAACATTTCCAGAACGGTGACTTTTGTGCGAGACAGTGCCAAATCCTTATGTACTACTTTATCTTAAGATTATTAGATTTGCAAAATTCTTAACATATTACTCTTATCAGACATCTATGGGTTCCAAAAATTAATCAAACCAAAAAAACTGGAATCCGACTCCTACTTGTAACTCATAAATATTTTTCAATTTTCAAGTGGTTGTCTAATCTCGGGGTAACACTAATATCGATCCCAAAACTCTCTTACCACAAATTAAACCACGTTTAATCATAATTTTGTGGTGATGAACATCGAACCCAAGTCTCACGTACCAAGAAATCATGTCATTGTATTGTTGACATCAAGACAACAAGGGCAACACCTAATAAGTAATTGAAATTGCAAGAAAACAAGTACTACAAGAACATGTCAATTTCTTTTGGAATTGAAATCACTATCAAATTAAAGAGCCCAACGAAAAAACAGCTAAAAAGCTGCATCATAACATTAATTCAAATCCGAGAAGTAGCTGTAATACTCAACTCAAAAACCAAACTTCACAAAAACATCCAAACAAACAAACTCCTTACTAAAGACAACTTCACTCCACACCCTCCCCCTCATTGTCCTGTCAGTATCAATATTAATCCTTCTACCGTACTTCTACGGCAATACCGTCTTTAGCTCGATAACCTTGACGTCATTGAATTAATTACGACATTAGCAATAAACGGACGACTTTTACAATGTCCTTTTAGCAATGGTAGAGACAAAAAGAAACACCTCAATATCAGATATCTAACAAGATATCTTCCTAACTTTTACGAATCAATTGAGGTGCCCAAGGCGATTGTCTCAACTGTCGATAAGATATCCCGTAAAAGCGTAAATAGTGAACTTTTAAATAATTTCAATTGTTAAAACCGTCCTACACAAGCATTTGTGACACAAGTAACAGAAACAAATGACAATAATAACACGGAAAATGAGATAACGTGATCATGATAGTAGACTCACCGCGAGTAAATAAGCTGATCGATTCTCAATCTCACCTACAAGATCCCTAGCACTAGACGCGGTCGTCAACTCCGCTGTCGCGCCACCGCCTTCTTTCCTCGAATCTCTCCTCATCAATGAATGATAAAACTCCACCACCTCCGGAACTCTCTTCACTTTCGCCGTTACTCCATTCACCCCAAACATCGGTGGTGGCGGAGGCGGTGGCGGAGCAGAACGTGTCACCGTCGCCGGTGACTTCCTCCCCGCCGGCGGCGGCGGAGGAGGCGGCGGTGCTGCTATATTATCCACCGATTTACACGATGACGAATCCGAAAAACATCGTTTTGGTGGAGGTTTCGGAACCCTAGGTATACGACAACGTAACGAATCATCCCTAATTTCATCGGCGAAACTATTATTCTGACAATTTAACGGCATTTCCACCACATTATCATCAAATTTAACGAAATTGTTGATATTACTAAAGTTTCCGCCATTGTTGCGGTTACTAAAGCTTACACTTTCCGTTACTCCGCTACAATTTCCGCCATTTATGCGATTACTAAAGCTTACACTTTCCATTACTCTACCACTACAGTTCCCGCCATTGTTCCTATCATCAAATTTCACGCCATTGTTATTTCCGCCATTGTTGTGATTGTTTAAGCTTACACTTTCCGTTACACCACTACAATTTCCGCCATTGTTGTGATTACTCAAGCTTTCAGCAGATTTACGAAGATTCAAATTCTTAATAAGACTAGACTTACTACTAACCTCAACCAAACCTAAAAATCTCTGTGATTGCTTAACCTCTTCAATTTCCGCCATTAACGCAACAACCTTACCATCCTTTTCTCTCACCTCCATCACCAACCTCTCATTTTCCGCCATCAACTCCGCGATGACGGTTTCATGTCTCAGCTTCACTTCCACGAGCTCCGTCTTTAATCGCGACTCGCGCTCACGAAGCTCGTCGACAAGCTTCATAACCTCATTAATGGAGATTTCCGGTGGTCGCGGCAGTACTTGGGCGGAGGCGCGAGGGAAGTACGCGCCGAATGAGCGGTTTGACGGTGGTTTTTTCGTTGAGGAAGGTGGTTTTACGGTGGAGTTTGACGGCGGTGACGGTGGCGGCGGCGGCGGTTGGTGGTTAGAGATAGGGTTAGGGTTTGGAGTGGGCTTGGGTTTGGGCTTAGGGTTGGGTTGTTTAGAGGTGAGGCCCATTGCTTGCTTGACTTTACCAGCTACCATGGGAGAGGTTTTAGAGAGAGAAACAAGGAGGGGTTTAAGAGAGAGAGAGACTGTGTGAAGTGTTTGGAAGTGTGAAGCGGGAAGTGCGAACATGTGAACTGTTGACTAATTAAAGAGACACTGAGTCTGGTTTAAGACGGGTATATCCATCTAAAGCTTTAAACGGGTCAAATACTAACATGTGGCAATAATAAAGACGAAACTTTTGTTGGTTTTAGGCAATTAATGGAGTGATTTGGTATGTATTTAAGCCGTCTTAAACTTAAGACGGATAATACCTGTCTTAAATGAGAATTTGTGTTGATGAGAAATGGTCCTTGTTTTTTGTTTGGTATTTTGGATCAACGTTTCAAATTTTAGTAACTTTCTGGTAGGATGGTGTTATCCGATTTAAGCTTACGATAAGTCTTGCTGAACATGGTTACTGAATATGGCTTAAATGTGATCAGTTTAATAACAAATGTAACCAATACCATTTTATAAGCTATAACTAGTTGTTTATCACATACTTACATTTTGTTGTTGAACCGGTCACAAAAGGCCCGTCTTCAGCTGAAGATGGATTTGGTTCGTCTCGAATGTGAATTTGCTTTAAGCTTAAAACGAGTTGAATATCTTCTCACTAGTTTGTATAGAATATAAGACAAATTTTGGGAAATGATAACGCCACTCATAGTTTACTAATTTACTAAAATACACGCTAATTATGTGGATGCTGTATTATTCACTTTCTCACAAATTGGTGGTATTAGTTAAAATGGTAGTGGCATTATCATTTCCCCAAATTTATCGCTTTTTCTATCTATTTTGCTTATGTTTTATTTTATTATTTGATCCATTTTAAGGAGAGTTATCTTAATTCTTAAATGAGAATTTAAGATCAAATTTTATTGTTGTTGTTTGGGAATGAGCCACAAAAGAGGTTAGGAAACAATACGGTCCCCTATAAATTAGTACTCTGTTTTATAAAAATATAGAGAGAGGAGGCGAAAATGTCTTAACTTAGTGATTAAAACAGGTGTATATAATGTTAATAAGCCACGGGATCGAATTTCTCTTTCCTTTACATCATATACATTATTAGAGTAACGTCAAACATACGAGTATATCTTACAATCATTTGTTGATGCCTCTTCCCATATGTGTGTGAGAGGCATTATCTCATATTGGTAGAATATGAGTGAAGGGACTAGTTTATAAGTAAGTGAGCTACTCCTCCTAATACCAATAAAGCATTATCCCATATTGGTAGAATATGAGTGAAGAGACTAGTTTATAAGTAAGTGAGCTACTCCTTCTAATACCAATTATTGGTTTTAGGATTAAACTTTACTTGCTTGTGCGCTGGTCTTATGCACCTAATTCTATAAGTCCGCTGCGGAGGACTCAACAAGTGGTATTAGAGCCGACGGTTCAGCTTGGGACCGCAAGGTGCGGTGTGGTGATGGTGCTCGAGATGACGCGGAGTAGCGTCGTGGTTGCGGAGTAGCACCACTGTTGGACTCTCACCCTTGGTCGACCAGAGATGCGGTCTTTTCCCATATGTATATAAGGGACATTATTCCACAATTTTATAAACCCGCTGCGGAGTACTCCGAATTGAAAGTCTGTCCTTTGAGATACTTTTAGCAATCTCTTCTAACTTCTAAGGGTCTAAGACGACATTAGACATTATTAGATAATCATTAGCTTCAACAACTTACGTAGGTCATTATAATAATTGTAGATTTCTTCCTTTTATTACATGATGATGATAAATTATTAATGAAGGACCTAAAACCGCCCAACGCATGAAGACCAATAAATCAAAATGAAAGAAATTAATGCAAATATTATATACTCCTAATGTTGTGTACCCTTTTCTAAAGGGACTCTTGCATTTGACGAACAATAATCTTGCGTTAGATCACTAGATGTTAGAAGTAGTTGGCATTTTCTTTCCACATTTAATTTCTTGGTTTTGTAAGAAGAGAAGGTGGGGTTCTTTCCCACTAAATCTCTAAATTTTAATGCTTTTTGTTCTTTTGTTTATAGCCTCTTACCTCAACTAAGTTTAAAGATAGAGAGGTATGTTGTACACGGCATTATGGCATATGTGACTCTTTTTAGATTTGATCGACGTGTTATTTAGGTCATGTAATGGTCGGGTTAATTTAAGGTTGACCGGTTTTTGTATGTGTATGTTTAGTTAAGTTATTTTGGATTTAGTATTAAATTATTTAGGTCATGTAATGGTCGAGTTAGTTTAAGGTTGACCGGTTTTAGTATGCTTCTGTTTAATTAAGTTATTTCTGATTTAGTAATGAATTAGTTAGGGTTAGCTAGGGATAGTATAAACGTGAATTTAGTTAGAACGAAATAGGTCACTTCTGATTGAATGGTTAGTTTAAGTTATCCTCACTTTTGTCAAGTAGTTTAATTAGTCTACTCTTTTACCTGGGAAAGGTTCACATGAGTGTGTACTGTTTGGTTTAATTAATTAACTTACATCATTCGAATTATTATCCTAATTTTTATCGATAATATAATACCTCGTAAAACCGATACTCTTGAACTCTTCGTGCTATTATCAACCTTAAGGTCTTGTTGGATCACAAGGAAATTGAAAGGAAAGGGAGGAATTCCCTTTATTTACTTATCAAGTGAGGTTTTAGAGAAATACATTCTCTTCTTGAAACCTAATTTCGAGCTCTCAAATACCAAAAAAATTGAAGATAAAACTATCTTATGCTTTTCCATTGAATTTACCTTCTTTTCTCATATCGAAATAAAATATAAGTCTCAAAGTTAAGAGATTTATGGGGTTGAAACTGCCTCAAGTCAAATTATTAGTCTTTGTTAGGGTTATGTTTTCGGATTTAACATAACCTAATCCTCATGACTTATTTAATGACAATAATAGCATAACAAATGAAACTAGTACGGAGTATTCTAGTCAACCTCTTACAAAAACAAGAGAAAGTTTTAATTATGTCTTTTAAGGAGAGTCCACAAATAACTCATGTTTAAATTCATTTTGTACAATAGTTTAATTTTGGATCACTCTCTAATAATCTAAATTTCAAGGTTATCTTCGCAATTAATATTACATTTGTCGCGATCATTTGTTTATCATTTAATTTTTTTATAGTTCTTATTTTGCGCAAAGAACAAGGAGATGTGAGTGAACCATTTGTGAGTAGTACGCATACTGGTATTGAATGATAGGTGGATAATAATAGATGTAGAAAATCAAATTACCCATTAAAAACATGTCAAATATATATAAAAAGGTAAACAAATGAAAAAGACACTCAAAAATGAAAAATCTAACAAATGTCTGGGACGGAGGCAGAAGTAAGTACATCGAAATTATGTACCTAAAAGAAATAAAAAAGTAAGTACATCCAAACTTATAACTTATAAGTACCATGTTATTGTACCATCCTATCTAATTAGAAAACTAGAATTCTTAAGTCATCAAGGTGAAATTTGCTCTAATTAGAATTATCGTCACAATTAATAGTAAGTACATCGGAACTCATTAGCATAATAACGTTGGTGTTGGTGTTGGTGTTGGTGTTGGTGTTGGTGTTGGTGTTGGTGTTGGTGTTGGTGTTGGTGTTGGTGTTGGTGCTGGTGCTGGTGCTGGTGTTGGTGTTGGTGATGACGATTGCTCTAAAGGGGGGGCTTTATTATATTGATGCTTCGCCCAACTGGGCCTTGGTGGTGCGATATGATAACAATGCGGACAAAACCAAGACGGTCCACCGGACCGCTTTTGATCAACATTATCTTGTACACTCTTGGGGTGGTACCACCCTAATGACCTTAGCTCCTTTCTAGTATTTGTTTGAGCCATAACATTTTCTTCAACATTTCCTAGGAACAATAGCATTATAAAAGCAAATATTATCGTTAATAATCCTAAAATTGCCATAGGCTTTTGTATAGCAATTATAAATGTATGTTTTGGGTTAAATGAATAATATAATTACCACACATTTATATAGGCAAAGGAGGAAAAGTATGGAGTAATTAACAATCTAGACAGTGAAAATTTAGCAAACTTAACCTATTTTTGACTAGTTTTCTACTCCATTAACGAATGAAGTCAACAAAATGTTGTTAATCAAGTAAAGTATTAAATGCTAATGTGTTTGATATTTAACAATTTGTTTTGAATACATGTTTGTGAAGCTTGATGTAATTTATTTGTGTGAAGAATTACATACACTTTTGACTTCTGAAATTCAATGGTATTATTATAACAAAGTAAAAGTAGTTAAACATAACGTATTTGACCATGTTTAAAGGAAAGGGTGATAGTTAGGCTTATGGGCTACATGCCGCTGGGCAAGACTAACCCCGACGATCGAGCTCGTAACTTAGTTATGGGGCGGGATAGGGCAAGCCGCAGGCCGGGCTTGGTTATCAGTTTCATAATTAATAAGGATAAGACACGAGTCAATACGCTAGCCCAGGGCACGACATGCATAGGTCATGGCACCCTTCAAAAAATTAGGCACGATGAGGAATGGTGAACTAACGGCTCGAGTCGAGCCGGTCATTTATTTTATTTTTGGCACAGCACGACCCATTGTTATCCTTACTTACGAGTAGATTAAAGAGTCCTATCTAAATATCCTTCCTTCATTACAATCCTTTTTATATTCTTTGATCTTATTCTCGATCTACTAATCTATCTCATAGTTGTGAATTTTGATGTTGATCATACCATCCTCAACCTATGCTTGAAAGATAATCCTCTTTAATATGGATGCTTTAAGTAGACTTGCAAATAGGTCAACTGGATGTGGTCAATTTTGAGTTTGCTGGTTTTGGGTCAGGTCATGTTATTTCGAGTTGTGATTATTTTCAGGTCACCATTATCAAGTTATTAATGAATAATAGTCTGCTTACAACAATAAATATTCAGGTCGGGTTATAGTAGGTTGGGTCAATTTGAGTTTTGAATCAAACTCAGGTCTTGAGTTTGGGTGCTGGGTCCAGTTCAAGTCGGGTCAATTTTGCCAGGTCTAGATCTCATCTTCTCTATTGTACATGGTCTAAGGAGTACGGTCGTCCAAGAGCTGAACATTTTTTCGTCTTCATTGGGGGCTTTATATTGTTCGTCCCCTTATCTTCCCTCACAATCTACCCCCTCTCTCATATGTATATGAAGTGTTGGAATAATGCCTTGAATCAGTTTAGTTGTCAGTTCGAGTGACAATGCGGGTGAAACGCCCTGGTGGGGGCTCGGGGGCAACTCCCCCGAAACCTAAACGGTATCCATCAATCTGTTTGGGCTAGTATTCTATTTGGGGCCTTTATAAGTTTTCTTTATTAGGTCTTAGTATATAAACTCTCTAAACCTAACCTAGCAGTTATACTGCTCAACATTAATAAAACTCTAATCCCTTCTGCCCTATATGAACGTAGCTCACTGTTAGTAAACCACGTAAAGAGAAGCAGCAAAAAGAGACAGAATATCAGAGATGCCTCAAGAAATAAAGGAGCAAATAGTATCATCCCTTTGCATGAAAGATGCGGTTCGTACAAGCTCTTTGTCTTCTGTTTGGAGGTACTCTTGAGTCTCCCTTCCTTTTCTTGATTTTGGGTATCACTTTGTTTCCCAACTCACCTCTTTTTTCGACACTCTTCCTAGTTCCTACTACTCACCCCAAAAAACGACACCTTTATTCTATTTTTCACGACGAGGAAGAAGAAGAAGAAGACGATTCTGAATCGACAGTCGATAATGACACTGATTTTGATTATTATTTTTATGATTATGACTCTGAGGATGAGTATAATGATTGGATAACTAAGCATGGTTGGCATATTAATCATGTTTGTTGAACCATGTTTGTTGATGATGACAAGTCCGTGCTACTTGTCGTTTAACGTGTTTGATTGCTTTGTGCATGCCTAGATGATTATCACAGTGAATGGAGCTTAAGGAACTATGAAGAATCGTTCTAACTTCTCTTTGGTCGTCTAGCTTATGTAAGGATGTTACTTTTGAGCACAACTCATTGTGACAGTTTTGAACAGTCTTTGAGACTGTTCAAATCAGGATGATTTAATGCAGAACAACTCAATGAATATTTTTCAAGAGATTTCGAAAAGCTTTGAAAGATCTTTCTCAGTAAAATTTATTTGAACGATATCTCTTAATAAGATAATCTTCTCCAACCCTATGAGTCCTCTTTGGAAACTTATTTTGTTAAAAGATTATTTTATTTTAAGGTTGTTTTAAAAGATATGGACTCTTTAGAAAAGATATTATTTTTAAATATTATCTTTACCTTGTTTTGCAAGATTCCAAAAACTACCTACTATTATATATTCTATCAATCCAGTAGGTTGAAGGTAAGAGAATACTTTATTGAAAATCATTCAGCAAAGAAAACAACTTGTACGTTCAACGTGAAAAGTTCTCTTGAGTTGTTCCCTTAAGTCGGATCGTGAAAGTGTTCAAATATATTCATTCCTTAAGGTCTTGTCTCTACTGTTCGAATTTGTGAACCATATAAAGAGACAAAGTTCTTGTAATTTTCAGTTTGTGAGTAAGAGATTATTGGGGTACGGGGTTGTACTCGAGTCGCACGATCGGGTTGATCGTGGGGGTCTTCTTTGTAATCGGGTTGATTTATAAGGAAGATATTAATAAGAGAGATAGTGGACGTAGACCTTTAGAGAGTAGGTCGAACCACTTAAAAACCGCTGCGTTCTTATTGTTGTTTGATCGTTATTTTGTTTTCCTGTATTTCGATTCATTCACGAATCTGTTCGAATCAGTACTGCACAATCTTCATTGCTTAAACAGTTCGCTGAACTGTTTAATTTGCCTGAGTGCTGATTCGTAACAGATAAATTCCGAGTTGTGTGTTTAAAGTATTAAAAGGTACTTAATTCACCCCCTCACCCTCTTAAGTATTGGATCCATAAACTCAACAATTGGTATCAGAGCCTCGTGCTCTTGATTGCTTTACCGCAAAGAGTTTGATCCTTTTGAGTTTATCTTTTCTCTTTTATCTTGCTTAAAATTCCAGATCTGTCAAATGTCCTGTCTTCGATGGCACGGGCTATGGCTGGTGGAAAAATAGAATGACACATTTCATTCAAGGAACTGATTATGAGTGTTGGGCAATTATTGAAAGTGGCCCTCTTGTTATTACGACCACCGATGCAAATGGTGTTAAAAGTCCTAAAGCAAGAGAGGCCTACACTGTCGATGACTATAAGAAGGCAGAAAAGAATGCTCGAGCAATATCCCTTTTACAATCTGGTCTTATAAATGAGGAGGCCGGCCGTATTGCTGGTTGTAAGACGGCTAAGCAAATTTGGGATACTCTCGAGTTAGCCCACGAGGGAACATTGCAAGTGAAGAAACTTCGTCTTGATCTATTAATGCAACAATACGAGGCCTTCAAAATGCAAAAAGATGAATCGATTAAAAGCATGTCTTCTCGATTTTCTAGTATAACCAACGAACTTTCAAATCTTGGTCGCTCTTTTCAAACTGAGGACATTGTCCGTAAAATTTTAAGAAGTTTAACCAAGAGATGGCTAGCCAAGGTCACATCCATTGAAGAAGGTAGGGACTTAACTACTCTCACCTATGCAGCCTTAATGGGATCTCTTATGGCACATGAAATAGCCCTTGATGATGCCGAAGAAAAGCCCAAGGCTAAGGGCCTGGCCTTGAACGCCTTCTCAAGTGATAATGAAAGTGATCTTGAGGAGGAAGTTGAGTTATCTAAGCGTATAGAAAAGATAATCAGAAAACAAAATCAAGGGAAGTTCAAAAGTTTTACACCAAAGAAATATGCTCCTTCTACTTTTTCTTCTTCTTCATCTCGTTCTATGTCTAGAATGGGTTGCTTTAAATGTGGAGATCGTGATCATCAGATCCGAAACTGTCCCAAATGGGAAGAAGTAAAGTCTAGAGATAAACGTAAGAAATCTAAGCAAGAGTACAAACGTGCAATGATTGCTGCTGTGTGGGGTGAGTCCGAATCCGAGGACGATGAACCGCCTAAGGAAGAAAAGGAAGAGAAATTATGTCTTCGATCCACTTACAAGTCCAAGCCACAAAAGAACTCATACAAAGATGATATTAGATGTCTTATGGCTCATACTGACAATTCCGAAAGTGAATCTGACGACGAGGTATGTCTTTCTGATCTCAAGACTCGTGTTAGATCTCTGTCAAAAGAAAAAATAATTAGGCTTCTTGACGAGACCCTAGACACTAGTTATGACCAAAGTAAACGTCTGGAAGCAATGCAAACTGAGATTGAAAGTATCGCGGAAGAAAATGTCAAGTTAAAACGTGATCTGAAATATGTTGAAAAACGAACAGTTGAACAGACTGTTCATTCCGAAGTTATCACTGAAAATGAATCGCTAGTTAACAAGATACAAGCTTTAACTAACGAACTGGATGAAATAAAAAATATGCATGTTAAAGGAGCTATCACATACTCTGAGTTCAATACTAAATTTGATAGACTCAATGTTGACTATGACGATCTCCTTAACAAGAACAAGAGACTTCTTAGAAAAATCGATAACCTTGAAATCGACCTAAGAAATGCTAGGAATGTCACCGCTAAATGGGAAGGAAGTAATACCGTTCTTGACTTCCTAGTTAATCAATCCAGTAATACTAAGAAGCTAGGATTAGGGTATGCATCTTGTTCTAACTTCAAGCTAGATGATCCTCAATATCATACAGTTTGGGTTCCTGGACAGAAAGTAAACAGATCACCGAACTGTTCAATTCAGAATGCTTCCAGCAATGTCTATTTCAGAAAGCCTGAACCCGTAGAACGTGACTTTCGTAAACGTAAGTATGTCGGCCTACCTGAGTATACTTTGTGCAAATTTTGTGGGAAAACAGGACACGTATTTAATGCTTGTAAGAAGCGGTTAGGTTACATGGAACAAAGTTATAAGATTGTCAAGAAAATGTGGATTCGAAAGGACTTATTAGCACAAGTGACTAACCAAAAGGGACCCAAGTTAATTTGGGTACCCAAGTCCAAAGTATAATCTGTTTTGCAGGCTAAAGTGAGAGGGAGCAACATGCATTGATCAAAATAAATTTCGTTGCTCAAGGTGCATATGGATGATATCTTTGACCTCTCACATAGAGCCTACAAAGTGGAGGTGTGATACATAAATTGGTAAGGTGTTTCAAGTTTATTTACACTTCAAGAAAGAATGGTAAGAATTCTCAACTTCTAATCTTAATGTTAAACAAATATCATGGGAAATATAAAAGGGTAGTTGGTATGTATATTCTTAAGCTCTTGGCTTACTACCTACTATGTTATATTCTTCATCTTGGTTATGAATATTTATCTAACATCATTAAGCTTGTGTGCAGATGAAGAAAAAGAACAAGAGATAGCCCACGAGAACTTGATGAGCAAAGCCAGAAGCGTGTTAAACAGTCCACTAAACTGTTCTCGTAGAAGCGATCTCAAGTTCAGGGGGAACAGAACAGTCAATGACACTGTTGAATCAGACATCCGACAGTTCAGAGGGAGGCAAAGGAGTAAGACTATGAGTGAAGGAGTAAGACAACTCGGGTTTCGTCAAATGAACTAAAGGATTAAGACAACAATTACGGGATTACGGTATGACTATTATTTGTGTGCCTATTCTTTGTGATAACATGGGTGCAATTAATACTTCATAAAATGGTTCAACATTCTATGACAAACTTTCTTCGTGACATGGAATAAAAAGGGAACATTTGATTAAAATTTCGTAATATCGAAGATCAGTTATCCGACTTTTTACTAAATCTTTAGCTAGGGAACAATTTGAGAATATCTGATTGGAATTTGGTCTATTAAACTGTAGCTCGTAGTTAATGGTCCACTAAATTTTTCCTTTATGATTGACTAGAAAAGAGTCATTGTGTCATTGAGTTGGTAATTCTCCATTGGTTATGGAACATGGTTGTAGTTTGCCTAGTCTGGTCCTCTTCTCATAGACTAGTAATGGGTTTGACAATTCGGTGTTTGTACTTAACTTGCATATCCATTTGTTCTCAAATAAAGGCAAAATCCAAATAACCCAAAGATAAGCCAAAACAACCCAGAACTTACCAAACCGAAATTGGACAGTCCTTTGCACTGTTCAGTTTAGAACCCAGAACCCAAACCTTGTTTTACCAAAACCTATCTACAATAGATAGGAAGCACTAAATCAATTTGCCTAACTATTTAACCTACAACCCAAAACTAATTTATACCTTCACCTAATTGATTTTGGTTTGAGTATATTGCACTTGAGTTTCTTTTATTCGTGACATTTTTAATACGATAATGATATTTGCACATGTTTTCATCTTCCACTTTCATCGGGGATTTTGGATGATGCTATTTATGGAGATTCTCATTACAATATAAGTTCTTATGAGAAATGAGAAAGTGCTCAAAAAAATGATGAAAAAAAAGGAAGAAAAAAAGTGATGAAAAAAAAGAAAGTGAAGAAAGGCGAAAAAAAAAAGAACGAACGGAAAAAAAAAAAAAAAAAAGTGAAGAAAGGCGAAAAAAAAACGAAAAACAAAAAAAACAAGAAGAAGAAGAAGAAGGAGGAATATGAGCACTATGTGATGATTTAGTTCCTCATTGATTTTAAATCTCTTACGTTTTTCATGTTTTTCAAAACTCCATATGCATGTATCTTGATCTTTTGCTACACAATTCTTTCACGAAGTTTAGATATCTCATGTAATTTTTATACTCATACTCAAATCAATTCTAACTTAACATAAACCCTCCCTTACCCTTCATAACTTGCCCTTCCTCGACCTATTCCTTTAAATCAGCCTTGATATAGTGTCATTTCACCCCACATTTTCACCCCATTTCATCTCGTTTTGTTTGCCTTTAACGCTCCCTAGGAGCGTTTCTACGTGTTTTACCTTCTTCTAGCATATTTCTTATTTTTATCGTGTTTTTGTAGGTAAACCGTCAATTGAGGCGATTTCTACCTACTTTTGATCAACAAAGAAGAAGGTGAATCATTCGGAGGACCCACGACACACCTTGGGGGGCCCACATACCCTTGGGGGGCCTACTCGACGCGCCAAAGCCCTCCCGAGTCAAGGCAAGCGAAACCGAGAAGGAAACAACAAAGTCAAGCGAAGGAAGTAGGAGAATGACCATCTCACGGTCGTGAAGTGCCATCTCACGGTCGTGAGATGCATGCCCAAGAAGTTTGATTTTCGTGGATTTGGTTTCACGGCCGTGAAACTCATCTCACGGTCGTGAAACCTCTGTCACGGTCGTGAAATGAACTTCACGGTCGTGACTTGATCGTGAAAGTTAAGCTATGTTCTGCCAACTTCCTCACGACCGTGAAATGGAGTTTCACGGTCGTGAGACGTGTTTCACGACCGTGAAACCCATTTCACGGTCGTGAGTGTGCCACTCCATGAAGCTTCTCGAAGCCCATCTTCCCTTCATTTTGTAAACCTATATATATACCCTCTTCTGTAATTAAAGGACACGAAACCCTAGATCTGAAACTTTCATATAATTAGTATTTAATCTTGTATTAATCTTTCTTAATTAAGCTAATTAGTCGGTTAATTAGTGATTTCAACTTGGTTTAGTGTATGAACTCGGGTTATATTCGAAGATTTGTGACGAAATCTTGGGATTTATATCAAAGTTCTAATCTTTCTCCAAGTTGGTATAATTTCTCTACTTAATCTTGTCTTTAATTAAGTTTTCGTTTCAATTATCGTTATCTACTTATTGTTAATTAGAAATGTTTAATGTTGTTGTTGATTTCCTTATGCAATCTTTAGTGAATGTTAATTTCCCTTTGAATATGAGTGAGTAGTGTTCTATCTAGGATTAGTGGGGGATAATGGGTTTTAATGAGGGTTAATCTTTGTTAGTCGGGTTTAATTTGTTGATTAATTGTCTTTCTTCCAACTTTTGCATACTATATGTTTGATGAAATGCTTGTTTGACAATCTTGCATGATTCATGTTTATCGTACATTTCCGTAAGATCGATAGCCTCGGAATATGTTAGGATTTGCATATAGTGGGTGTATCGACCGTGTGTACGCGAGAGCTAGCTTGGTTCGGTATATGGGAGGGATTGTAAGTTCGAGAGTCTCAATCCACCGCGCCCAAGTTTGACTACCCATCACTATGAACCCGACTCACTAGAACCCGAATTACCCATTTGAACCCATCAATCCTAGACCTTCCTTTTATTGATTCTTACTTGATTATCTTTCTCGTCTTAGATTTCTTTTGTCGTTTTTAATTGTTTTTAATTGTTGTTACCTTAGTTTAGTCAACAAACCCAAAACCCATAATTACTTGTGACTTGCAAGAGACTTTAGTAGACTTTAGATCATTTCTAAGCAACAACCGTCCCTGAGATCGACATCCCTACTTCACAACTATTTTTACTACATCAAGCCTAACCCATGTATTGCCTTTTCTTTTTTGTGGATGTGTTTGTATATGGTGCTCTCGTTGGTTGTTTTGAACTAGTTATTATGATGTCTATGCGGACCGTGTGTCGGTAGATATTTCCTTGTTTTGTGGCAATGGGTGTGCGTTGACTATTTTGACTCTCTTTCTCTTTTTGATGATGTCAAGAGGGGGAAATAGTGATGGATCTCGTACATGGTGGATCTCGTACCTAGTAGCTATTAATCTTTAGACCTTTGACTATGAAGTTTTCCTCTTTGCGTTTCGAAAAACTAAAGGTTCACTTCAACTTTGCTGATCTTAGACTGTTTCCTATTTCTATCAATTGTCATGATTATTATTGTCTTACTAATCTTGTGTTGAGGGGGAACTTGTCACTAAGGACTTGACATCATCAAAGGTGGAATTTGTTGAACCATGTTTGTTGATGATGACAAGTCCGTGCTACTTGTCGTTTAACGTGTTTGATTGCTTTGTGCATGCCTAGATGATTATCACAGTGAATGGAGCTTAAGGAACTATGAAGAACCGTTCTAACTTCTCTTTGGTCGTCTAGCTTATGTAAGGATGTTACTTTTGAGCACAACTCATTGTGACAGTTTTGAACAGTCTTTGAGACTGTTCAAATCAGGATGATTTAATGCAGAACAACTCAATGAATATTTTTCAAGAGATTTCGAAAAGCTTTGAAAGATCTTTCTCAGTAAAATTTATTTGAACGATATCTCTTAATAAGATAATCTTCTCCAACTCTATGAGTCCTCTTTGGAAACTTATTTTGTTAAAAGATTATTTTATTTTAAGGTTGTTTTAAAAGATATGGACTCTTTAGAAAAGATATTATTTTTAAATATTATCTTTACCTTGTTTTGCAAGATTCCAAAAACTACCTACTATTATATATTCTATCAATCCAGTAGGTTGAAGGTAAGAGAATACTTTATTGAAAATCATTCAGCAAAGAAAACAACTTGTACGTTCAACGTGAAAAGTTCTCTTGAGTTGTTCCCTTAAGTCGGATCGTGAAAGTGTTCAAATATATTCATTCCTTAAGGTCTTGTCTCTACTGTTCGAATTTGTGAACCATATAAAGAGACAAAGTTCTTGTAATTTTCAGTTTGTGAGTAAGAGATTATTGGGGTACGGGGTTGTACTCGAGTCGCACGATCGGGTTGATCGTGGGGGTCTTCTTTGTAATCGGGTTGATTTATAAGGAAGATATTAATAAGAGAGATAGTGGACGTAGACCTTTAGAGAGTAGGTCGAACCACTTAAAAACCGCTGCGTTCTTATTGTTGTTTGATCGTTATTTTGTTTTCCTGTATTTCGATTCATTCACGAATCTGTTCGAATCAGTACTGCACAATCTTCATTGTTTAAACAGTTCGCTGAACTGTTTAATTTACCTGAGTGCTGATTCGTAACAGATAAATTCCGAGTTGTGTGTTTAAAGTATTAAAAGGTACTTAATTCACCCCCTCACCCTCTTAAGTATTGGATCCATAAACTCAACAATGTTGGATATTTGCAAATGCTAGATGAATTTTTACAAGTATACATTAAAAAGAATCCATCTTTTCGGGTTTTGAAAAAGATGTCGCTTTACGTACCTATGCTTTCCGACTCTATGATGCATGATTATGGTGCTCATATTGTATCCCGATGTCTTTCGCTTGCCAAACACAATGTTACCGAGCTTGATTATTGGATCCACAACAGTAGGCATCTTCACCACCCTAAGGATTCATATTATGCTTTGCAATATTGTCTACCTATCTTAGAATCGAAAACTTTAACCAAGTTGACGTTACAAGGATGTTACTTGGCTACGGAAAAAAAAAGTCGACGTACCAATTGATCTTCCAAACTTGAAGACATTATGTTTGATAATGTTCAATGTAGACGAGAATACGTTGGAGACCCTCATTGCTAAATGTCGAGCTTTGGAATAACTCGAATTTTCATCCTGTAAGGGGTTTAAAATCCTCCGAGTTCCAAGGGTTTCTAAATTAAAAAAGCTCGAAATTAAGCACATACACGATCTTAATCTAGTAGAGATTAATGCAATGGAAATTCAATGCTTGACCCTTTTTAAACTTAAGGCAAATAAGTGCAAAGTTAAGATGGCTTCTAATTCTTGTAACAGCTTGGTTGAATTGTTCGTCTATGGCTGTGGCGTAACTGATGATTTCTTTAATAATGTCGCGGAATTTCCACACTTGGAAACTGTAATCCTTATAGATTGTCCTGTATTGAAGCATATTAAGATCACCAGCAACTCTCTTACATGTTTGGTCATTAAGAAGTGCCCAAATCTGAGTCAAGCTGAGGTCGACACTCCGAAGCTGTTCTTCAGCGGATATATTAGTAGCAGTAAGAATAACATCAAGCGGCTTTTCTCAAAACGAGGTATAACTCGCGCCTCTTTTCTTTAAATGTTTCTATGTCATTCCTAATTAATTCATCAAAGCTCTGCCTGCAGAAATGAAGTAAGGAGTTCAATGCTTACGTGTTCTGAACATAGTTTTACTCGTCAAAGACGAGAACCCATAACAATGAAGACCGTAGTGACAGTGAATTATCAGCAATACCATTGGATCGGAGCTTCATTTAGACAGCGACCTCGCAGTTGTCGCTTATTATACTTTGGTTCACAAGTAAAGATTTATTGTAGCCATATGTTAGAATAAACCAGCAGAAAGAATAATGTGAGCATCAGATTTGATTACTGGCTTTTATGCAGGAATCGAAACCCAAAGAAAGAAACGATCGACGAGCATATACTCAAGGTTATAGTATTATAGCCTCTATAGCATAAATAGATTATACATCCAGATATATATGAGCATGATATAACCAATATAAATCTAATAGAGCTTATATGAAATTTTTTCGAGTTTTTAAAAATTTGGAGTTACATTTTAATATTTTAGGTGTCAAGATTAAATCTAATCAAGCTTATATGTATTATTTTTTAGTTTCATTATAATATATTGAGTTTAAAAAAAAGGTATTCAGATTTTTTTTAATAAAGCTCATCAAATAATATACATATAAAAGCTTAAATCCTTTATTATAAATCTCAAAATCTAAACTACCAGTTATATACAACGGAAGATAATAGAATTTGGGTTGTCTTTGCCATTTATTATTGTAAGCTGAATTTTAGCCTAACAAATACTTCCAACTTAAAAAAATAATACTTCGTAATAATAATACAGAGTAATAATTAACTGCATCCGATGTACATGTACGAGGTACTGTACATTGACTTGCACTACAAAGTATGGACTCATGGGTCCGGTACGAGCTTTCTTATTTAAAATGACGGTGGTGGTGGTGCTTTATAAGACTGACTCGTCTGTCGACCGTAGTTAGGTGGTGCAATATGATAATAACAGCGCTGCTGAAACCAAGATCGGTCACCAAACCTCTTTCGACCAGCAATATCTTCGTGTACATTCTTGTTGCACCATAATGACCGTAGATGTTTTCTTGTAATTGTTTGAGCTATTACATTTTCTCCGACATTTCCTAGGAACAATAGTATTATTACAAGAGTAAATATCCTCAATGATATTCCTAATAATGCCATATTATGTGTGTATGTGAACAAAATATAGTGTTTTTTTTCCGATTTAAATGAATTTATGAATTATATTAGCACCCTTTATACACTTATATAGTCTAAGAAGGGGAACATTGTCAGATTAATTAAGTTATAATGTGATCAAGTTGTGGATTATAAATTATGAAGTAATTAACAATCTTTATTGTGAAGCTAAGATCAAGCAAAGTCAACCCATCGCAGGACTAGTTGTATTAATCGAGTAAAGTCAATGTTTTATGTACGGGATTGATTTGAATACTTTGTATATTTCAGTGTGAAATTTAAATTTAATTTAATTCAGTTAAATTATTACCCCCGACGTCCAAATCCCTTATTCACCTTCATTTAAAATATCTCCCGCAAAAAATATAAACTGTAAGGGGTTATTTGGTTGCACGTAGTAAATGCACTTTTATAGGAATTTGAACTTCACATGATTTTACATTTCATGGGAATTAGAAAAACTTGTTTGGTTACATATAGGAACTCTAATTCCTTATGAATTCCACTTACTTATAAGGGGTTAGGTAAGCAACTTCTTCCATTTTGGAGGAATTGAAATTCATGGAAAGTCTCAATTCATGTGAATTGTGTCATCTAAACAACTCATCATTTTTACAATTCATATGAATTAGAGTTCTTATATATGTTATTTAAGGAGCAACCAAACAACTCCTAAATAAATAAGTGTACAAGGAGTCAAGGAGCCTACAACTTTTTTGTATCGTTGAAATGAATGACATGAGTGGCGTTAGTGGATTATAATAATATAAGGGATATTTTATCTGGTACCCTATGTTTTTTTGTTTTCTATATGATACCCCTCATTTTTTTTAAAAAAACTTTGACTGCATATAATTCACGGTTATGAACTCGGAACACAATAATTCTTTTTTCCAAAATGATCGTCTTTTCGAGATCTTCGATTTGAAAAAAAAATTGTCACTTTATGAACGTGTTGCAAGAGTTATGGTCGAATGTTTTTAACCAAATAAACTTTGACCGGCGATATCTCATGACTACGAGTTCATAAAGTCACGATTTTTTTTTCAAATCCAAGATCTCGAAAAGACGATCATTTTGGAAAAAAAAAATCGTCGCGTTCCGAATACATGATTATGAATTATATGCGGTCAAAGTTTTTTTTGAAGAAAAAGAAGGATACCATGTAGAATATGAAAAAACAAAGGTTAAAATATCCCATAATATAATGTACACAAATTTTCATTTGTGATGAGCATTTGTGTCACAAGTCATTTGTGATTCCCAAAGTTTGCCTTATCTATTCACGTGGAAGATACTTAATCCGTCACGAGGGAGACTGACAATAATGATGTAAGCTCACGAATACGGAATTGAATAAAAATGAATGAAATATGAGACTAAATTCTAAAGGGATAAGAGACTATCAAATTCAAAGAGCTACGTGTTTAAACCATGTTTGACCTTTACAAAGTGTTTTAAAGTGTTTTTTGCTCAAAAAAAAAACACAAATGAGCCAAACGCTACATTTTGCAAAAAGTTAATTTTTTTTTAAAAGCTACAACCCCATCATTTTGCTCTTAGAAATAAAAGCAGCAATTTGATGCTTCTAATTATAAAAAACACTTGTACAAATTATCAGCTTGAAAAACAAAAGCTCATTTTAATAAATTAGGTCAAACATGCTCTTAACAATTTTGTAATTATAGCTTCCAGTTTTCACTAACTACAAAGGAGGGACGGCTGGCGGTGTGAAGTTTTTCTTTACTGGATAAGCTGGAGGAGGTGGTGGTGGTGATGGCGGGGGTGGGGACATAAGTAATGCCTCTGCTGGTGGTTTATAAGATTGACGCGACTCTCCGTCGCGCTTTGGTGTCGAGATATAATAACAGCCCGGCTGCAAACAAGGCCGGCCACCTAACCTCATCGGACCAACATAATCTTCGTGTACATACTTGGAGCAGCACGACGAACTAAGACGGTTTCTTCCGTTTGTTTGAGCCATTACATTTTCTCCAACATTTCCTAGGAACAATAATAATATTACAAGACTATATAATAATATCTTCATTGAATCACCTAAAAATGCCCAAAGTATGGTGTATACCAAATTACCAATTATATAATATATATGTATGCAACAATTACGTTGCTTTGGATTTAATGAATAATATAAGCACTCTACATACATTTATATAGGCCAAGTTATAAATTATTGGAGTAATTAGCTGTTTTAGTTGCGGAAATCAACAAAAGTCAACCCATTGCCAACAAAGTCAACGCATTGCTTGACTAGTTTTACTACTGTAGTTGATATTTCCACGTCCTTGCTTTTCCGGGATTGATTTGAATACTTAGTCAGTCAAGGAAACGTCGAAGTGATTAATGTTTTTCCGTCTCAATCATTTGTTTACATTTGATTACAATACCCCTTTGAAAACATAAAGAAAAGGTAAACAAATGATTGAACAGTAGCGCTAAAGAACTAAAGAAGTAGTGCCTACTGCCTAGTATGTAACCAACTCCAGTCTCGCATTTTCACTTGATGCTCACATTATTTTTTTCGGTTCGTTTAGCTTTTTGTTCTAATCTATTTGGCTATAATAAATCTTTACTTGAGAGCTCTAGTTTCTAATACAGACCTCTGTATCTTCCCTTTTACATAAATCTGTAACTAACTTCGAGGTTAATCATGCACAAAGTAAAATAAGCGACAACCGCAGGGTCTCTATCTAAATGAAGTTCCAATGATGCTGCTAAATAATTCGCTGTCACTACGGTCTTCATTGTTCTGGATCCTCGTTTTTGACGAGTAAAACTATGTTAAGAAGATGTAAGCATTGAGATCCTATCTGACTATCTCCATTTTCCAGCCAGTGCTTTGATGAATTGATTAACAAGGATCGATTAATGAAACAATGTTTATACATTCAGAGAGATGTAAGTCATCTAACTAGGGGAGATAAAGAGCCATGTGCTCATGAAATAAAACTCGAGCAGCAATCAGCTCTACACCAATGTGGTTTAGGCCAAACAAGTTGGACCACTCAAGTGACCCAACCACTGCCACCCGCCAGCCAAAAAACCCGCCAATAACCCGGACCCCCACCTCCTCCCCCAACCGGCGCAAGCAGATATGAATTCAAGCTTAATCAAACATGCAAATTTAAACAAGCTTGCGTTTGCCCTTTTTCACATCTGTATCATTACATCAACCTCTCTTCTAGAGTAATTATTTAGATTTTTTTCTCAGTCATCAAATGAATACAATATAAAGTTGCAAAATCAATAGTTTCACATATAAGGAGAAAAAAAAATAGGACACAGCATTTACCTCTTCAGTAGGTCTTGCTTGTGACGGGTCGGATCTTGCGACGGGTATTTTGTGAGAGGAAATGGGTAGAGGGAACAAGGTGGGCACCCCCATGTGCTTCTCCACTCACCCTTGATGGGTATTTTGTGAGAGAATATGGTACCCGTCTTAAGCTTAAGACGGATACCCCCGTCTTAAATGAGAATTTGTGTTACCTCTTTGGGTTTGATAGTTTGGAATGCCATAGAACTTTGTCAAAGGTCGCATCACGATGATATTTAAAATAAAGAGGCAAGAGGTAGCCCACGTTTTGAGAAAAGCCGCTTGAGCTTATCACTACTGCTAATAGAATATCCGCGGAAGAACAGCTCCGGAGTCCGGAGTGTCGACCTCAGCTTGACTCAAATTTGGGCAATCCTTGATATCCAAACTTCTAAGAGAGTTGGAGGTGGTCTTGATATGTTTCAATTTAGGACAATCTATCAGGGATATGGTTTCCAAGTGTGGAAATCCAGCGACATTATTAAAGAAATCATCAGTTATGCCACAGCCATCGACGAACAATTTAACCAAGTTGTTACAAGAATTAGAAGCCATCTTAACTTTGCACTTATTTACCTTAAGCTGAATAAGGATCAAACATTGAATTTCCATTGAATTAATCTCTACTAGATCAAGATCACGTATTTGCTTAACTTCGAGCTTTTTCAATTTAGAAAGCCTTGGAACTCGGAGCACATTAAACCCCTTACAGAATGAAAATTCGAGCTTTTCCAAAGCTCGACATTTAGCAAGCAGGGTCTCCAACATATCCTCGTCTACATCGAACATTGTCAGAGATAAGTGTTTCAAGTTAGGAAGATCAATTGGTACGTTTCCTTCAGTAGCCAAGTAACATCCATGTAACTTCAACTTGGTTAAATTTTTCGATTCCAAGATAGGAAGACAATTTTGCAAAGCATAAAATGAATCCTTAGGGAGATGAAGACGCCCACTGTTGTCAATCCAATAATCAAGCTCAGTAACATTGTGTTTGGCAAGCGAAAGACATTGGGATACAACATGAGCACCATAATCACGTATCTTAGACTCGTAAAGCATAGGTACATAAATTGACATCTTTTTCAAAACCCGAAAAGATGGATTCTTTTTAATGTATACTTTTAAAAACTCATCTACCATTTGCAAAAATCCAACATGTTTAATTTGCCAATCATACTTAATTAGCCAATCATTATACTCATCATCAGAAACATAACAATAATCAGAATCATCGTCTTCTTCTTCTTCTTCCTCCTCCTCGTTGCGAAAAATAGAATAAAGGTGTCGTTTTTTGGGGTGAGCAGTAGGAAGAGTGTCAAAAAAGGAGGAAAATTGGGAAAAAGCGTGAAACCCAAAATCAAGAAAAGGAAGGGAGACCCAAGTGTACCTCCAAACAGAAGACAAAGAGCTTGTAGAAACTGCGTCCTTAAAGAAAAGGGATGATACTATTTGTTCCTTTATTTCTTGAGGCATCTCTGATATTCTGTCTCTTTTTGCTTCTTCTTCTTCCATCTTTATGTAAAAATGTGGCGACCAAAGATGGTGATGGCAGACTGCTGAGAGAGTGAGAGACTAGAGAGAGAGAGGGAGATTGAATTGAAGATAGTTAGTTAGGGAAGCAGAATAGAAACCCACAATTAAAAGGGGGGAGAGAGAGACCCCGATCCGATGATGACACGTAACCAAACACGACCCGATGATCAGTGACCCGACCCGGTACTAACCCGATTAAATTGATGATGATATGACAATTATTAAGCTTAATATTGGTCAAAATGAAAGTAATTTATTGTTTAAATGGATAGGTTTGACTTAATGATAGAAGTAGCTAGATTGAACAATGGTTAAAATCTAAATTAATAATAAAATATTTTAGTATTGCGATAAAATAACCGGACCCGATACTGATCCGATATATCTTTTGACCCAAAATTCCCCAACCCAATCCTGGACTCGACATGTCCCGAAAGGAGAAGCTAACCCGACTTGACCCGACCCAAATCCAACTAACCCAATTGCCACCTCTAGTTGTAATAGTTAAGTTTGTTTTAAACCGTCTAACTTAACACCTCTTGTCATTTTCTTTTATTTTTATTTTAATCAATGTGAGAGTTGACGATCTTAAAAGAATTAGTACGGTTGTAATTAGTGGGTGTTAAGTTGGGGGTAATTTGGAAAGGAAAAGAAAATGAAAATATTTCATCCTCTTTCTTAGTGTTGATGAACAATTCCATATTTAAAATTCAGGGCCTAGAGGTATAGTCTATTAATTGAGAGATTTATGGTTTTAAAACATTGTGTTGATGAACAATTCCATACAATGTGTACGGTGTACGATGTGCGGTATACGTTGTAATAGTGCCTACTAGTTGCATCGTTATTCATGAGTAGGGAATATCGTTCTAGTCTTCTAGATCCAAAGTGACCTGATCTAAACCCACCTAAACGATTTGTTTTCCGCCTTATTTTGAATTCAGAATTATCATTATGGACTTGGAAAATGACCGAATTGGACCGTTTTGTCTTCATCAAACCTCGGGAAAAAATGACTAGGAAATGAAAATTAGTTTTTCCAAAAATACAAGAGTATGATTTTGTTGATGATAAAGAAAGTCCGGGAATAACGAGAGTCCAAGGCTGCATACTTATAACCAAAATCTGAGCAACATCAATCAACGGAAGCTTGTATCAAGTAGATTTATAATCTATTAGGAGGGCATCCCTAACCTTCATCCTAGGACAAAAGCAATGAAAATACGTCGTAAGTTCTAAGTTGAGAAGTCTCCCCGAAACCTTAAACTCTCCATGTCTTACCTAGAGCTTAGTGGGGGGATTGTTATAGCCGGTAACTAGCTCAAAGTCATCGGAATTGCAATGTGCTTTTCTTTATACAAGATATTGAATGAACGGAAGCAGCCAAAAATATCAGCACAATCTTCTCAAAACATGCTCAAAGTTGGGTGACAGCATCGCCATGGATTATATATTCAAAGCATTAAAGCCATGCCTTTAAGTAATGTTATCCTTATTCTTACTATGATAGGTTAAGGAACAAGTTTGGGACTAAAACATTGCCAACAATGGTGTTCCTATATCACAGAAGACTACCATCGCAGAAGTTGTCAGCTAATAAACTTATTCATTTCTCGAAAGGTCAACAAAATTCAACTGCTACTGCGGTGCCTACCGTCCTGTTTGGGCTTTGCTTCAGTAAGAAAACTAAGTAAAAACTAAGTAAGAAACAAATTAATTTATCAAACTTGATATTAAAAACTAATGATATTTTGAGATAGTAAGATAAACATACCTCTTGAGTCTTGAGTCATGATAGACACGGTAGAACTTCTTAAAACAGCCCCCAAGCAGCAAGAGAGGATCTGCAATCTCATGAGAAAAGGCCATACCAGTGTACCACATATGTTACTCAAATCTTCATATTGCCTCGAGTAGTAAAATCGACTTTAGAGACTCGAACATGTGTATGACCGACTGAGCGTTGGACACTTCATTTTACGGTGAAACATCTTGATTTTTCATGAAACAACTGAGTTCAATGCTTTGATGAGTATAACATGCCCATGTCAATATTTCTAAACGAGCATGAGTAACATAATTTGGATCCTGTCATTCAATTGTACTGTCCTCCATGTGAATTGCCGCAACCACCCCTAAAATGCACATATCCTTCACACAATGCTTTGAATGGGCTCTTTCTTTTCCGAGTCATCTACTCCAGTGAGTGCAGTCCAACTAAAGCCTGTATCTTTAGATATTTTCCTCAGTTTCATCATCTCTCTAACTTCATCAACATGGTCCCACTTCCCAGCCTCAGCCAGAGAATTCGACAAGGCCATGTAAGACCCCGGCCGACTATCATCCCCCAATTTGAAAAGTTCATCAGCAGCTACCCCCGCCATCTCCATTTCACCTTGCAGTCTCGCTGAACTGAGCAAAGCAGCCCAAACATCTGAATTAGGTTTTTCAGGCATTTTCATTACAAATTCCAATGCTTGCTTTAACCTTCCCGAGCGTCCTAAAAGATCAACCATACAAGCATAGTGCTCCATCTGAGGCTTCAAAGAATACTTTCTCTCCATACTCTCAAAAATCTCCCAGCCTTTGTCTACCAACCCAGCGTGCGAACAAGCAGAAATAGCACATAAGAAAGTGACATAATTAGGCTTAACATGGGCCTCTTCTTGCATCTTAGTAAACATTTCTATCACTTCAATTGGTTTTCCATTTTTCCCATACCCGTCAATCATCGATGTCCAAGAAAATACATTCTTTTCAGGCATGTAATCAAATATTCGACGAGCATCATTGACATTTCCACATTTTGAATACATATCTATGACAGCACTTCCAACCTTCACATCTGTAAAATACCGGGTCTTCATCAAATGACTATGTACTTGTTGACAAATTTTAGCCGAGGCCAACAAAGAACAAGCTCCAATAAGGCTCACAAAGGTGGAAACAGTAGGAAGGAAACTTAATCTCCGCATGTCAATGTACATTTCAACCGACTTCTTTGCTGTATCAGTTGATTTACTGTAACCCTCGACCATAGCATTAAACACTACAACATCTTTTTCAGCTATGCTCTTGAACATTGTCTCGGCCTCATCAAAACGACCAGTGCTGATATAGCCAGATATCAGCGAAGTAGAGCACATCACATTCTTTACCACCATCGAATCAAATACCCGCCTAGCATAATCAATTCTTTCAGACTTAACATACGAATCGATTAAGGTAGCAAAAAGAATAATATCACCTTTACTATCATCATATATAATCTGAGCATGCACCTGTCTTCCAAAGTCATGCACCAAAAAGAGAGAACGAGGTAGAGCAGCCCACGCTTTCAAAATTAACGATTGTGTAAAGCTATCAGGCCTTAACCCTGAACTACGCATCTGTTGAACCAAACCAAATGCCTCGGAAATTTGTCCATGCTTTACATAAGCATTGAGCAAATAATTATACGCAGATAGAGTTGGCTGCGACATTTCCTCGAGCAACTGACGTGCATAACGAACTGAACCGACTTTCAAGTGGAGAATGAGGAGTTTGATACTGATATTCGTATTAGACTGATAACCAGTTTTCAAGATATGGCTATGAATCTTTAACCCATGAGACGGGGAAACCGAATTTATGTACTCTTGCAGCAAGTTAGATATCGGGACAGAAGTTGTCGTAAAAAGGCGACCACTTTCCGATACTGAGAACGATCTGGAACGACTTTTGGGCACACAAAATGATGAAACACATAAAGATTGAATCTTGGAAAACTTGGTATTTCTCATCTTATACCATTACATTAGCACAATCAGACCTTGGTCGCCTGATTCCATACAAACATGCCACATCCGATAAACCACATGCTCTTAACAGACCGTCTGATGATACTTTAAGGAAGATTTTCAGTAACTTAAAAAGGTTTATAATGACCCAGCTTGAGACCTGATATATAAACTAATACAGCCAGAAGCATAAGCCTGAAAATTTTGATTTTGATGTCCCAGTAAATGCTCAAACTAATTTTATTTAGCGGTGTTCAGGACAGCGAGTACTTCAGGTCGATCTGCAAATGCCTACGAGTACTTTTACCGGGCTGTTACTCATATAATCAATTTCTGCTCTGAAAACCAGAAAGGAGTACATAAGATGCAACTCACGGCGAGGCGACTGTATATCGAAACATGAAACAAATTTAGCAGCATATACATTAAAACTACCACAAATTTTCTTGAACAGCAACAATATATTCAAATTCTCCAGCATGATTAATTGATTATACAATATATTCAAATTCTTGCTGAAGACGGTGACATTTCGTCTTTTGCTGAATACGGGGTAAATGTGACTCATTTAAGAAGAAATGTTACCAGTACCATTTTCTAAGCTACAAGAGGTTGTTTTTCACATGGTCACATTTATCGCTAAAATGGTTACATTTTGCCCGTCTTCAGCTGAAGACGGAATTGGTCCGTTTTCAATGAGAATTTGCCTTGATTATAATGTTCCCTAAATACATCTAAAAATCATTGATTACCTAAAAGACTGAAAACCCAAGTAAATCATCTACAAATTATTCTGACCATCTAAAAAAATTCACACTTTTTAAGTAACACAATTTCAGCAACAAATGGGGTTTCACTTCTCATCAAAAATGGTTTCTGACAAATCATACTATGAACACAAATTCAATACAATTTATTTATTATGAGTAATAATAATATTATGAACTAACAAAAGTTCAATTCTTTTTACATTCCCATGTCTAAAAAACAATTATAATAATGAACTGAATTAAAATGGTAAAAATTTCACCTTGCAAATGAATAGATTGGATATGAGAAACTGCAGCTTCCCAAAATACTGTACAAAAATCCCGTATACTTCTTTCTTTCATACTACGGATTACGGAGTACTATACTATATTACTATACTAGTCAGTTGCGTCATAGAAGGGTGGAGGGGAAGGGACTAGGACTTGTAGACTTTGAAGTAAACCTCGCAAATGAGTCATTCAGGTCGGGTTTGAGCGTGATCGTTTAGGGGTGGTTTTTGGCGTGGGTCGATATCATTTTTGGATTAGGTCAATCAGGTCGGCTTGAGCCGGATTGGGTCATAATTATAAAGAGCTTTGTTTTAAAGTTGTTTTGGAAAATTTTGGGTACGGTTATTCATGGGTTTGAGATATAACTTAAATAACAACACAAAACACGAAGTGTGATGATCTAACACAAATTATATATAATTGTTATTAATAGGTCGCTTGAGATAAGAAGCGAGACGAGGATGATGTGAAAGGAAATGATGGTCTCGATGTAATTTTTTAATATATTATAGTTTGTGTATAAAATTCTATGGTACACCAGATGTACAAGATTATCGTACACCCAAATCAATAAGAAGCCTTAATTGTTAGTATACCAAGATTCTACTTAATGCAGAGTATTTTCATTGGGTAGAGTATACGATGACGTGGTACACCGGATATACGTAAGAATTTATAAACTCCTTATTAGTGGTCCAACTCTTACAGGTTACGAGTAACTAGGAGGATGTCGTGAAAATTATGTCAATAAGAGTCAAACCAAATAATGAAGTAACGGAAACTAATTAGTGGTGTGACACCCGCACGCAAAGGGAAAAATGTGGTTTTGGTTAAGAAATTATAAAAAGACTCTTTAATCTTGGGATTGTTACATATTTAAAGACTTTGTTACTCCAACACTTCATTTTGGTTACGCCTCGGATGTCCGACCCTTAAACTGTGCGATATGACAACACTTCTTGGGTAATACCATGTCTTTCCCAACACTTGCAGGCGAGTAGATTAACGCAGAATTCAAGCCATTTTTCACCATAATAAAACTAAGTCTAAACATTAAAATGGAAGAAAAATGACATGGTGGATAGTAGTAGGGGATACACCCAGAAATTTAGAAACACTGTACTAATATGAGATGGCTATATAAAGTTGCAGAAGCGGCTTGATCGATGACGCTCTTAAAAGAAAGTTGCAGAAGAGGCTTGATCGATGAAAACTCCTGCGACTCAAAGACCGTCGGCGAGAGTGAAAACCGAAGCATGACGATTACTCCGCAAAAAATTTCACCATAATTAATTTAGTAGTGGGGGAAACACCCGCAAAATTTCGATACGAACTGTCACAATGTTGTGATGTAACTTCTGAGGCTCTCAGTTGCAATGTAATTTTTTTCTGCTTTCAGAACAACTCAAGATCATGAACAACAAAAGCCAGACCTCAAATAACTGTAGGAATAAAAAGAGTTCCACAAATTCTCATTTGTGACGGGGCGACCCGTCGCAAGCTCACCAAACAAGAAGTTATTTACATGAAAATCAGAACATTATTTTTCATATCAAGTAATACAGTATGATCATACTTAATACACTGATAGTTATACTCAGTTGATACATAGTCTGAATGAAATCCTATTGCGGGTTTGGTGGCCGGCTGTTGGCAGCAGAAACACGAGAGCCCCACTCTAACAGTTCTTTACTGGTATCATCTTTGTGCAGAATTACTTCTATGAAACATAATGAGTCCTTGTTTTCGTCATTTGTAGCATTGGCTATGGCATCTACTAGTTCTTCCTCTGTTCGAACCTGCGTGTATGATAGTGAGGGTCAGATAGAACTTCTATAAGCAGCGTAGAATTTTTGGAAGGTATGCTATATATATTACATATAATTAAGAGAACAAATTGATTGGTAAGCAAATTTACCTTTGCTGTCCAACAATTTCCTTGATTGTTATGGATAGCCTTGATAACTCCCGTATAGTCCCAGTTTTTAATCACGTTATAGGGGCCATCGTGAATCTCAACTTCAATAGTATATCCGCCATTGTTGATGAGAAATATTATGTTCTTCTGCCCACATCGGATCATTGTTGACACATCTTGAGCAGTTACCTAAAAGGCCATAAAACAATGTTAGCCACACACAGATACGCTCTATGCAGTCGATTTAGAGAGCATCGTAGAGGCATAGAGCTACATTATTTCGACACTTCACTTTGGGTGTGTGTCCCTTGCTGATAACTTGGCACTAAACTACTTCCTATACGACATGAAACTTAAAGACTACGCTAATATTTTGACAATTATTTTCATAGAACATACACTAGTCACAAGATTTATAAATAATGATGAGTACGAAACAATAATTACTCCGATTTTTATGACAGGTTTTATAATGTTATCTATAGATTTCTACATAAATTTGGGATGGAGGAGCCATATTTCATAAAGTAACTGTGTCTGTCAGCCCGTCCAACATTGATACCAATACTGACACTGCGACACTGGATTTGGGCCTAAGCACAACATTAGTTCAGGTAGTATTCCATGCTATTAAGATGACAACTGACCTGGAAACTTCCATCGCCAATGAAAGCAATAACTCGCTTGTCCTTTGCAGCTTGAGCATATCCTAGTGTTGCACCTACAGACCATCCAATTGACCCATACTGCATCTGAAATTCGTACCTACATAATCAAAAAGAATTCTTAGATCCTGAGTTGAAAGCTAATAATGCTCACAGCTTTGTCAGACACTAATTATCCGAAAGGAAGAATCGATTGTCCAGTCATACATTGCAAAATCTCTGCCTATAACAGCAAAAGTAGGCACACGAGAAACAAAAAATAGGAACATGTACCAATTAAGCAAAACCAAACAGAAGAAACACGAGGATGAAAAACTATTCAAAAGTTTCGTATAAAGTAAGCAACAAAAGGAAACGGCGGTAAAAGACACCGGGAAATTAGAGTCATGCAAGAATTTTTCCGAAAGAAAGGAACAGCATGTGTCGTTGTGTTGAACAAGGATGAGTTTTTTACTTACCCACAACCTTCTGGAAGACGAAGCTTTTGACAATTAAACCATGAGTCTCCAGTTTCAGCAATTACTGCATTATTTCCATCAATCATATCCTGTTCCACGACTTTGTTTTGTGAGACAACGATTTAGAAAAGTATTAACAATATATAATAAGTGAAACTCATAAGCAAGTGAGCATAAAGAAAAGTTTGTTACTTGCCTGAACATGTTTGAAGAGGATATTGACTTTAAGAGGTTCACCATTCCCACACTTCAGAGGCATCCCAGGAGGGACATATATCCGACGGTAATTCTCCATGGCCGTCGTGTTCTTCTTCAACTTCTTCGCCAAAGCAGATAAGAAGTCCGTCATGAAAACCCAGCCATAAGACGGACCATTAGCAATAATCACACGATTAGGCTCCACTACGATGGCCTTCTCCTTCTTGATCAGCAAGGAATACCCCACAGAACTATAATCATTAAAAATGGGACCCACAAAAACGTAAGCATCAGCTGACTCTACCACCTCTCCAACAAAGGTAGTACTGACAGCACCCCAGTATGTGCCAATGAAGTGTGGGTGGTGTTCCGGGACCAGCCCTTTACCCGATGGCATGACTGCTATTGGGTAACCGCATGCATCCGCAAGCTTCACAAATGCTTCTTGGGCCCTAGCAACCCTGAGTTTAGGTCCACCAATAAGGATTGGTTTCACAGCCTTGTTCAGAAACTCGGCAGTCGCTTCTACAGCAGCTTCCAAGCCTAACTGATTGCTCACCCTACAAGAATAAATCAAAATATGAATATCTGCCATTCCGAGACCTGATTTGCGATTCACTAAAGGCTGTGTGGACCCACTAACCAAGAATGAGAAAGGCAAATTCTCATTTCAGACGTGCTTTTTTCCATCTGAAATTAAGTCGGAGAAAAATGTCGCCATTTTGTGATAAAAGATGGCCATATAATGACAAAATGTTCTAGCTAAAATTACACCAAAAATCGTTCTGGTAATTTTTTTTATCAAAAATGGTCACAATTTCTTCGTCTTAATTTCAAACGGAAAATGCCCCAGCCTGTCTTAAAGGAGATTCACTTTTCTGTTACAAACCAAATGGGGACAATTTAAATGGAATAAACGTCGTATAACAATAGTACATTGCAAACAGAAAGACTAAGGCAGGAATCGGGAAATTGCATACTTTGGAGAAAGGAAGTACGGAACTGGATCCTTGGCGAAAGTCGGGTGAGGAATTCCAGGGAGATTACAGCTGATGCTAATGTAAACTGGTTTGCTTTCCTTCAAAGCAGTTGAAATTGCAGTGTCTATCTGCTCATGTGCATCATCCAAGTTGTTCACCACTGCCTGTTACACCAACAAGTTATTTTTCTATAAATTTAGTTACTTCCTCCGTTTCACTATGATTTTCCCACTTGACTTTTCACAGTTTTCAAGACGACACTTTGACCGTATTTCTAACCCCTTATGAATTACTTTTTTTGTTAATTATAATTTTCCAAAAGATTGTTCAGTTACTTACATGAATATTCTAGTATTATGCTAGAATTTTTAATCATTTGCAATATATACTTCCGGTCAAAGTTCGAAAACTTTAACCTTAAAAAGTCACGTGGGAATAAGATAGTGAAACGGAGGAAGTACAATATTAGCCAAATGAGTTACTTTCACCGTATAGTATACCAAACATTTATAAACGAATACGGAGTAATATTTTGATAGATTAGTAAATTACCAATATTTAGCGTAAAAGACAAATGTTTTCAGCTCACGAACCCAAACTCGACAATTGTATCAATATCAGCTAGTAGTTTAGTATCCAATAAAATCGATACAGGTTACATGAATATGATTGGGTACCACAAAAGTCATTTACGTCAATTTATTCCTTATAAAGTGTGTAATAGAGTAGTTTGAGGACATTTTACATAATCTTAGGTACTATGATTCCTTATTGCTTAACTAAAAGAAATGAGAACTTTTGACGTGGAAGGCATTTGCCTTACTATTATCAGTTATCAGTAATTCTGGCTGAAAACGGTCACATTTTGTGTGTTGAAAATGAATCACATTACAAGTTGAAACCGACTAAAATGTGACCCATTTAAAACAAAAATGTAACCGTTTTTAGATAAAAAGATATCAAATCAATTTTCTAACTTATAACAGCTTGTCACTAAAATAGTCACACTTGTGGTTTAAATGACGACACTGTTCCGCTTGTGGCGAAAAATATTCGTTATCAATTCAAACTTTTGTACTATTATGGGTATCCTGTTATATGGGTTGCCGGCTTATACCGTCTTATACGAGAATTTGTATACTTTTGACGAACTTAAAACCATAATTAACAACGTATTCTCCGCAAATATTCAAGTAGAAACTTATTTTTGTCATTAGAGAGAATATGTTGTTAATCTTGTCATATTAAGATTAAGGGCAAAAGTTAAAAAAACCGATATTATAAAAGCGGTTTACTGAGAATTTGGTACCTGGTAACAGGTGACAGTTTGAAAACAACGCAACTCCTGACTAAAATCAGGTACTCCAATAGTATGATGCAATATCCGACTTGTCCCAAAGTCATTGGAGTTGGGCCCACCAACTATACAAATAACAGGCAAATTCTCACTGTAGGCCCCAGCAATAGCGTTGATCACACTTAATCCACCTACAGTGAATGTCACCACACACGCTCCCACGCCCTTCGCACGTGCGTACCCGTCAGCTGCGTACCCGGCATTCAACTCGTTACAGCAACCCACTAGGTTCAGCTCCGGTTCGGCTACTAAGTAGTCTAGTAGGGTTAAGTTGAAGTCACCCGGGACCGAGAACACGTCTCGGGCTCCTATTTGGGCTAACCTTCGAGCTAAGTGGCGGCCGAGTGATCCTGGACCGGAGGGTGAACCCGGGAGGGTTGGTATTATTGGTGTCATTTTTGTTTCCATAGAACGGTTTTATAAGAGAGCTGTTTTATCGGTGGGGTTGGGTTTGATATTAAGTGTTAAAGAGGAGAAAAGGGATAACTTTGTAGTGAAAGAGTGGGGTATTAAGTGAGGTTTTACTAGTTTGTGGGGTGAGGTTATATATAGGAAGTATTCTAAGTAAACTGTGGGTACAGAAGAAAAATGGTGGGTTTGATTGTTTGGGTATAAAGAAAGAAAAATAAAACCGATATTGTTTCTTGGAGGAAAAGAATAGATATAATAGTCTCATGGTCTCATGGTCTCTTTTACGTCGGCGTTTCTCTAGTGGCAAAATACATAGCCAAATTCAAGTAAGCTTCTTTTAAAACCGTCTTATTTTAAGACAAAAAAAATGTTACCCCTTCTTAATAGGAGGGTGTAACCTTTTCATGATAAAAAAACATTACATAAATTTGTCATTTTTTAACATAATAAGTGGGATAACATTTCATCAGGAAATTATTACGGAGTAAATTTTATCGTAAAATAATGACATTTAGTCTGTCTTTATTTCAGACAAATTTTATCAGGCATAAACAAGAATTTGCCAAACTCCAGCGCCCAGCGGTGCTCTGATATTTCAATTTGTGTTATTTTAAAAGGAGCTTCTGATGTCGGCGTATTTCTATTGGCAAATTCCAGTGGTACTCTAATATTTTACAGTAGGTCTTGCTTGCGACGGATCGGATCTTGCGACGGGTATTTTGTGAGAATAAATGGGTAGAAGGGACAAGGTGGGCACTCCCCATGTGCTTCTCCACTCACCCTTGATGGGTATTTTGTGAGAGAATATGGTATCCGTCTTAAGCTTGCGACGGATAGTGTCCGTCACAAATGAGAATTTGTGAATATTTTAACTAGTTATTTTGGATGGAGTTTTAAGTATAATAACACTTAACGTCAGAAGTAGGACTAGTGGAACATGTTGGAGAATTTAAGAGATATTATTAGCTAACATTAACTCATCAAAGTAGGGTTCTTTTTAATGCTGACGAGGACTTAAAAACATACCTGGTGCTCTCGTAAAAGTAAACGACTTACCAAAAAGTTTGCTCAGCTTGCACCATTCCCATTGGAAGTGATCGATTCTCCGAGGACTTTTGACTTATGGCTAAGGGATGAAATGAGCAACCACATGCACCAAACCTACCTGGTTAAAGCATGCCACAATTAATCTACGTAATATTGTGCATCTAAATGTTGCTGAATTACACTGATCCAGTGTCGGATCACTTTAAAACTGTACTGCTATGAATTTCTCATTGTTATCGTCCAACATCAATCAATGCCCGAATTGGATATCCAACTTTATCCCATTCTTAAAAGCTCATCACGTCCACTCTGAATCCGAACAAAACATACTGTATCTCCGAGCTCCAGAACATAGCCTGCAGTAGAACCGAAACATGACAGCTTACAGGAGATTATGCAGATATATACCGAAGTTAGCTCATGCAAGTATGCAACCCCTTGTGCAGTGGCCGGGGCCTGATTTTAAAGTACATAGGATCATTTTTTAAGAATTTCATGTTGAGAACTTTCAGCAATAACAAAACCATCTGTTCAAAACTTGTGGGGGTCCAAATCGGCTACATGTGGATCCGACAATGGATGTGTATATCCATACCATAGTCAGATCCATATATATGCCCTCTAACGGAGAGTTCTATGACTTCTATCTATATAGTCCCCGTTTGACTTTGGTAGACAACTTTGACCGCTATTTTTTCACAGTTAATAGACAATACAACCTTTTTAAAATGATTAAATGAAAGAAGTTAATTTGATCTATCATATGTGACAAATTTGACATTATACCTTCACATATTTTTAGAAATTTTTAGTCGGATGGGAATCAAAGTTAAATAGAAAACTACCTGTTGAATGAAGTGTAAGTAATCACCTAGAGAGACGCCTTACACCCCTTACACCCCAGCCTCCTGCGGCCTGGACATCAGTCTCGAAGCAAATTTATGAACCTTGTGGATGTGATGATAGTAAAGGACTACAAATCTACAATTGTACCTCCCGCAAGAGACGATAACAGTCATAATACTCAGTTGCAGAATCCGGAATAAAAGATGACAAGCAAAGTGGAAATGCTAATATGAAAGGATATCTTCTCTTCACATATAGGGTGGTTCAACATGAGAAGATTGTTGTTGTTGACAAGTGCTCTAACCAACAACTCCTTTGCTTCGTCATGCTTCTTTTTCAACATAGTACATATCTGTAGAACATGAAAAGGAAGGTGTCTTTTCATCTTAGTACAAATTTGGTATCACCATAAAATGAACTAATATAAGAAGGGCAGCCATCAAAATTTAGACCATTTGACACACAATCAATGTTTTCTGAAAAGAGCCTTTCAGTGTAGAATACGAAAGCAAAGTTGTGTCACCAAGTAATAGAGAAACACAAACCTCATCAAGCTCTTTGGCACATGCCTCCGCCTTTTCAACATTGACATCACTCTCCATCAATGTGAAACCTAGGTTCTCCATGCTTGTCTCTAGACGAAAATCGAACTCGTGGCTCAAATTCTCAGCTGTTACATTCTTTTCGCTTCCTTCAAGCATAGTACCTTGTGGTTGAACCTAGGTTTTCCATGAACGGTCATGTAAAAACAAAGGACGGCAACTCATCCTATTGTAGGAATTCATTCTAAATGATTTCATCAATGGTCAATGAAGTAATTACAATAACCAGAAGGACACATTAATGTGCTCTGTACGACATAGCATGATACCTCCGAGTATGTAGAACTTGTTACGTTGTTTACAGCTTCTCTGACTGACTCTTCTGACTTCCTGCACATTCATTGGATATAAATTATTAGTACCTCCATCTCCAATTTATTGTCTCAATTTGACTTTGCTGATCGACCCCTATATCCATATATGACCTCCATGGCTCCATCACGTTTATATTATCCCAAATATATGTAAAGGTGAAATGTCAAAATTGTTACGTTTAATTATAAAAACACTTGTTTTCATACTAGTTTTTAACAAAAAGTTGTAACTATTGTATCTTGTAAATAATTAGCGGCAGTAAAACCAAGGCCAAAGGGTGACTATATATGAAATGAAGGGAGTATCATTTCAAAAAAGTTATGCTATTGTATCTATTGGGAAAATATCGGTCAAAGTCGACATACCATCAAAGTCAAATGTGTATAAAAAAAATTGGAAAGTATAAGTAGCCGGTGTGATAAAATATAAGCAAACATCAACAATGTAGATGCATGACTATACGGTACCTGCTTTCACTGGATGAGAGACGTTTTGATGGGTGTAAATCAGCAGCCTGCCAATTAGCCCTATGAGTCATAGCTCCTAAATCCTTAACATGGATTTCATTGAAATTGAACAGGACACATTTATGAAATACACCTCAGATGGTTTTCGCTTCAAAGAGGGCATTGAAGGTGTTTGTTTCTGGACATTCACAGGAGAAACCATCTTGCTCTTCACTTGTACGCTTGGACTTTTCTCGAGATTTCTCATAGCATTGGGCTCTTTCATAGCTAATGAAGATGACTGTTTATTTGGGGTAGTATTCCTACAAGGCAAACTTTTCTTGATTAAAATACTGAACTCAGCAGTGTCAGTGTGTCAAAAAATGACTCTGTGACTATGTAAAAATCATTTAAAAGTGAACATACCTTGAAATTCTCAAGCTAGGAAGAGTAGGCATTCTCAAGCTGGGAAGACTAGGCATCATCTTAGTAAATGAAAGTCTATTCTCCTGAACTGTTGACGTGCCTGAAATCTTCCCTCTGAGTTCATACCCCTGATTGCTAGATTTAGATATTCCTTTGGATGGAACCAATGAAGGAAGTCGAATGCTGCAACAAAACTAGAACGTAAGCAAGATACAAAGACATTAAAGTCAAGTATGATAGCAACCAACATGTATGGATCACCGATTCTTACGAAACAGGTCCAAGAAAATGGTAAAAATCATTACTTCCAAATACAAAAAATTCTCTGATACATCCTATGAATTATAGTGCCTGTGTGAAATCTCAATTTAGGTACAGGAAAGTGGTTATAAGGATTTAACCTGAAACAGAAAATTTCAATGACACTGATGAATATAACCACAAACGTTTTCGACAGAAGAAACAAAAGAAAAATAAATGTATAGCAGAAAATGGTAATCCCACCTCCCTATCCAGCGGTATTGAGATAAAACAAATTTCTGATGTGGTTAAAGGTCTCAAAATTATGTAAGAGTAATGGCCAAAACATAACCGTGAGCTGGTGACAAGATTTATTCCCTTACCCAGAACAATTGTCATTAGTACTCATTTTCTTGTTATCGAGCAAATGAAGTCCATCCTTCTCTGCTTCTCCATCATGTTGAACAAGTTGAACAGCTGTATTAGTCCTGATTTCTTCGTTTGCATTATTATCAACATCCCTGCAAAACGTGGGATACTAGGAATCAGGGTGACTTAAAGCCAATAGTATCTTGTGATACTAGATTGTAGATCTGAGAACATCTGTTGTATGATACCTTGAAATATCAGCATTTTTTTCCCTTTCCTCAACAACTGAATCTTGTTTCAATATTTCTTTGGCACATGAACTAGGACTGTCACCAAATTCTTCCACGTCTCGTTCATGACTGGGATCATCACTGTCAATAGCACATGTAGCCTCAAATTAATTCCAAGAAGTACCTCCTGGACTGGACTCGCAAAAATGTGAATGAGCTGGCTATACCCCGAGTCTGAAGCTCCCACAGGCGTCAACCCTGTTTTCTTGCTTTCTGCAATAGTAAGTTTCATCCCAATACCATCAGCTGTACCTCGTGCCATGGAAAAGTTGTGAGCTCCAGACACTTGGTATTGTGTTGATTTTGGATGTGCTTGAGTTGGTTTACTGCACAAAGTAAATTCTTCACCTTAATGGTTGATACTATAACAAGATGTGCCTTGCACATGCGAAAAAGGATTTAGAATGAAAAGAAAGCAACTATAACATCACATCAAGCTAAAACAGAAGTTTTGTAATGTTTACTCAATTACTCATTTACTCATTTACTCAGCTTTATAGAGTATTTTCTTTTGTCTGAGGCTCGTCAAGTTTTCAATGAACCTAAGCAGTCAACTAAAAATCGAAGCAGCTACAGGAAGAAGGCCAGGAGGCATTCAGTTTTGACGCCTATCAAAGATCAATGTAATTAGGAAACTATGCACGCCGATACAGCACAGAAGTGGTATATAAATCAACCTAATTACCTGAATGAAGATTGTTCTTGAATCTAGGCACCAAAGGCAACGGCAGAACAGAAGATGGCAATGTTCTCATATTGCAGGGAACGTAAAATAGAACAAGAAAAGCGTATAACCTGTCAGGTGGTGCTGGGGAATCTTCGAAGCCTGATTTTTGTATTTCAGAACTAGATGCAACCTCGAAGTTCATTGATTTAAAGTTAGTCGCAGAAGAGGCTGCACTAGTCAGAGTGAAATTCTCATTATCCAGAGTCTCAACTGCTCCAACCACTTTCTCTTTTTCACTAACAGGGGCAGCATCTAATTTCACTTTCAAGTGTGGAGGTGATGACAATTTGTCGATTTTTTCATGACAATTTCCCTTAGCAGACTCTTCTTCTGATAGGCTTTCGTTGAATTTTGAAGGCTTTTTTGAAGAACCACAACAATCACTATTCGGCTTATTTAACTTGAGCGATGGTATATTTCCAAAGACTTCAATAAAAGCTATTTCCTTACTCCTGTCAAGACATATCCGTGAGCAAAGCATGGAAATTGATCCGAAAAGTTTAGCATACAGTGAGTTAGAATAGTTTTAACATGAACTTTAGGTGCCAGGTGCCAAGCTGAAAAGTGAAGTGGTTAAAGAAGACAAAAAAAAAAGGTGCTAAATAGCTCCAAGGTCCAAACTGGCTAAATTAAGTGGTTAAGCAAGACAGTAGATAGCTGTGGGATCATCACTGTCAATACGACATGTAAGAGCCCTATATAAAAGGGGCCTCGGAACTTGCAAATTTTGAAGCAGCTTTTTATGCTAAGAGAACTTTCAGAATTTATGGCAAACATTAGGGTATCAGTAGAGATATATCTATACAGGTTTAGGTAAAATGATTGTTTGCCTTACCGAGAAGGTTTGATATCAACAATCATTTTCCTGTTATTAAGCAAATGGGGTTCATCCTTCTCTTCTTGTCCATCACTTGGCAAAGAACCAGCAACCATCTTAGTCCTGATTTCTCCATTTTCATTATTATCACCATCCCTGCAAAAAGCAGCAATTCCTATGAATTGTACCATGAGACAGTAGCTTGTAGACCAGAGAACCTTTGTAATTTTTACTCGCATGACAGCCTTACCTTGAAACATCAGCATTCTTTTCCTTTTTCTCCACAGCTGAGCCTTGTTCAATTAATTCTCTCCCTTGTGAGCTAGGATTGACATGCAGTATTTGCCCATTTCCTTCACTGTTGGAATCAACACTGACAATAACAAAAGTAGAGGTAATGCCCAAAGCCATGAGGACTATGAAGTTACGTGCAAAAACACCCAAGTGAGGGGCTTAAAGTACAGAAACAGTTACTTCATCAGTACATCCCAAAGTCATAGTAATGTATTTATGCTAGCTTGGACAACATGAATGTTTGCCTTACCCAGAAGATTTGATGTCAATACTCATTTTCCCCTTATCAAGAAAATGAAGTCCATCCTTTGTTTGTCCACCATGTGGCACAGCGTCAGCAATTACCTTCGTCCTATTTTCGCCTTTTTCATTATCATCACCTTCCCTGAAAAAATTGAATTTTTTTGTGACTTCCAAGTTCCAGCTAATAGTTCATCATGTTCTGCACTTCTGTCATATGATTAAATCACTCATCTTCATTATTGACAATGACAAAAAGAAAGACCAGTAAAAGCATCTCATCTTATTGCTAGGTTAAATTTAAAAGCACAAATAGTGAACGCTTCAGTAACTTCACTAATTCGCAAAATGAAGAATATACAATGGAAGCATGCATACTTGTTAAAGTCAAAAGAGAAGTCGGATTTGGCATTCTTCTCCTGACGACTTCCCTCAGTAGATTCCCCTTCTGAATTATTTTCCTTTGACTTTGGTGACTTCTTTGGTGAAATAGAAAAGTCAATATCTGGCATATCGAATTTAAAAGATGGCATCTTTCCAAATGCATCATCAAGAGAGAAATCCATATCCCTGTCAAAGACATACCCATCAGAACAAAGTAGAAGTGAGATACTAGAGGTAGGTAGAGCGAAACAGAAACTGTACTTCTAATATGAACCAAGCAAGTAGCCAGACTCTAAGAAGACACACAGAGAGTAAATAAGAACTCCTTATCACCCACACTATAACTCTCCCTTACACATCGTCATTCAGGCCTAATCTTCGCTGATGCACAAAAATACGGCCGTTACCACCTGAAATGTGTGTACCTTAACCTTAAAATTCTTTTAAAATGATCGCCATGTTGTGTAGCGAGCTAGATGTACTATCATTCAATAACCTTTCCCCTTCTAGTCACAGGAGATTCGAAATCAGTTTGTTAATGATTAACAACACTACCATAGTCAAGTTCTAAAAATTATGCTAGCAAGTACATTTGACCGTTTAACAAAACTTGCAAATTATTTAGTTACTATCTTCGTACAATGTTGGGGTGAACGCAGAGGCGAGGGTGAAAACAGCATGTGTATAGCATGAGCATGTGGGTTGTACAATCAAGCAGAATATAGATCCTAGGGACATGCTTCGAAGAATCAATCCTAAGATAGAAAGCACAACACAGGAAAAAAAAACACGCAAAGAGGAATGCACTAACAAACACAATTATACATATGATACATGAAAGAAAGAATCTTCATGACACTTACATGCCAAAGTCAAATGCCTTGTTCTTGCCTTTTGCAACAGGTTCGAAGTTGAAGTCCATGTCATCACCACCGGTGACAGAGTTGGACTTCCAAGAGCTAAGGAAGTCATCCGATAGGTCCTCGTCTGTTACAAGCATATTTTCAGAGTTAAGAGAAAGCAGAACAGTTAGATATAATGAAAGGGTTTTTGTACAACCAAAGAAGACAATATAAAATAAATATTCGCAAGTGCAATTTGCGAACTTGGCCATTTTAATATACCAAAAAACTTTAACTTGAGCAGAACTTATCACACCATGATTCTACTTGTTCTTATTTACACCTCCAATACTAGACCAATAGGTAAGGAGAAAAAGTGAACAAATTGTTCAATACTGATATCATTCCGTCGTAGACTCGTAGTATGATTTCATACGTCTTAGATTTCCAACTTCATTAATAGGAAAAAGACATTATTTTTCTAAAATACAATACAAACAATTTCACAGCAAAACTTCATATCAAAAATAATCTAGAGTAGGTCGGCATGATTTTTGCTCATGCGAGATCCTTGTGTGTTTCAAAAGGCCAGTTTAAGACCATCGTGAAGTTACTGTTGCACGATTTAAGAAGAATCTGAACAGGTGAAGTAAGTAAAATCATATTTCGTGTGGCACTATGGCTCCCTTTTGTGAGAAACAAGTTATACTCTAGACTACAACGAACGGTCATTCCAGTACAAACAAAATAATGAGATGTGATAAGGCATCCTTGAGCTACTACAAGATGCTAATAAGGCAACGTCAATTAGAATACCTAGAAATGATGATTTTGATTTCGCTTTGGTAGCTGAAGGATCCGGCTTATCTGATTCAGCCATTTGAACGATATACCAAATTGATCAATTATTCACCCTGTATATAACAAAAGAGATATAATTATAAGAGCGGATAAAACAAACAGCTAGGAGCGTCTCTTGAGAAACAACACCATTGATAGTGGTGAGCGTCAACCATAAACATTTTGTTTAATATATCACGATTAAAAAAACGAAGTAGCATGTTGCAATGACATGCGCATTCTGTTTCAGTATTTGACAGTGAGACTGTGTAAGAGTGTTCCACCCTATTTTTACGGACTCTTCACACCAAACAAGCTACCACGTAACCACGTTCCAACATGAAGCATATAAACAGAGCCTTACAAGTTCACCAAAAGCACATAAGCGTCGAGAAAGGCCACATATAATCTTGAATTCCTCAAAATCGCATCATCCACAGGTGTCCACTAAGTATTCTCAATAGGCTACCGGAGAAACAAACTCCTACAACATTTTGAACATTACACTAACTCAAACCACGCAGAAACAAAAAGGCGTTATTTATAATTACATGCAAGCATTCTGGCATATAGCTCATACTTCATCAATGACTCCTAAATACTAATACATTCGATCCTATCTGAAGTCTTACACCTCAGACGAATGTCATCTGCCTATAACACCGACAAAACGGAATCAGGCCTAAGAAAGGATTCCGATGTTAAAATAAACACATGAGAGCAAAATCTTCCACAAACCATCTCCCTACAAGAGAAACACAATACGTGCAAACTTAACGACTCCCTACAAGTTCAAACTACTAAATCGCATAACTAACAAAAGGAATATGAACTCTCCATAACTTGTAAGCTTGTAAAATAGAGCAGCATGAATCGGAATGCACTAATTCAAAGCGACAACAAAAAAATTCAGCAATATCACACCGATAGCAACAACGATACTCATACAAATATATACTCAGCTAAAATTTACTTCTACGAAACTAAACGCGTAAACAAATTTCACTTAATTTATTCCTCAAGATACCTACAATTGTATCAATCAAGTTACTCAAAGCATTTAATCAGATTGAATTTCGATAACGACACGTATCGAGTTAGAACAACAGCTAGATTAATCATAACCGTACTAAACTAAATAGCAAAAATCCTAAATTAAGCTGATTATATCAAAATCACAACGAAACACCTCAATTACTTATCAAGCATCTAAATTTTAATTCAATACAACTAAATAATCAATCAAATTATCAACAAAAAAACTTGTACGTCAATCTAAATTCCAGAAATACCTAATTTTTTCGTTAATTTGTAAAAAAACTATCTCAATGTAGGAAAAAAAAATCACCTGAATAGAAATTGTTTGTTGCGATGTGGAATTGAAGTGATTAACTTTGCGAATTGCGATCAATAAGTTTGATTCTTCGATTATTATGATGAACTAGGGTTTTGGTGTTTGCGTTGCGATTATCTTCACTGTTTAGTGCGCAGTGTAGTCTTCTAGTTCAATTGTACATAAGCCGGTGGATATGTAACGGTCTGTTATTAGTTTCCCGCTTTTGGTGATGTACTGACCTTATTTTGTCCAGTTCATTTCTTTACGTTTTCGTTATATTGTTTCGTTAAGAATTCATTCATCTGTATTAGAGTCGGTATCTAAAGTGGAAATTTTTTTAGTAATTGTGTCAGAAGTGTATGTGAAAAAATGACTGGATTGGAGAGAATTAAATCTAGCTTTATATTTTCATTCAGTACAGCCCAATAAAATCTTGGAATCAAGCTGGTCATTTTTCTAAATTCTAACCATCGAATTAGGTTATAGAAAAATCATTGAACTAAATAATTCAAAAAAAAAACTAAATCATTCACTAGTGAGGGTTTCATAGTCAACAAAGTGCTCATTAACACATTCATTTACTGCCTCTATTCCAATCATTTATTTTTCTTTGATTTAAATATTTATCACAAAGAATAAAAAAAACAAATGAGTGATTAGAACATAGGGAATAGGGAATACTTTATAACATACTCATTAGCTCATCTAGTAATCTATTAAGCTTCCTATAATCCACGAAACAGACATCATCATTTTATGTTTTATGGCCTCGTGGAAGAGGTATATATTAAAGTTAATATAATGGCTAAAAAGTAGTATGTGATTGTTCTAATAAAAGAAGACGTTGCAATGTTAATGAGTAAGAGTTGTGTTAATCAAGGGTTGGTGACTTGGTGTAGAGTAAGCAAGTGAACGGGAAATCGAAGAAGATCACTATAAAAACTACACAAGTAGTTTATTGTACATAGTTTCAATATAAAAAGGGTAAAGGTATGACCTAAAACACCTAAAAGCTTGTCCAACCTGTGTTCCTCACTAGGCTGGTCTTAGCTTGTGAATGTTGTAGCCCGATTCGCAAAGATTCCAGCCAACACCCCTAGCCCTATTTAGGGTCATCATACCCTCAGTCCAGGGAACACCCGAACACTCTGCAAGCCCAGAAACCAGGTAAGTCATTAAGGTAACCCTTGATGACAGGTAACCGCAACACCCCGTATAGAGAGCCGAACTTGAAACCTCTCAATTCGTTCTCATATACATTTATACTCTCCTCTACACTCAAGCGACTTTAGTTAAGTACACGGTAATTTGTTTACGAAATAACCTTATTTTTTACAATTTCTTTATTCAAAACCTTATTTTTTAATAAAATTTTCCAATTATATGATCTTCTCCTATCTCCTTATCCTCAATACCTCAGCTAAAGCCCAGCCAATGGAAGTGAAGTGTAGAAGTTAGAACCCTCCATTTTCAAACTCACTCACACTAAACTCTCTAATCTTACTTCATTCACTTTCTCTCTTCAACCATGGCTTCTGCTTTACTCAGTTCTTCTTCTACATTTCTAGTCTCTTCACCCTCCTCAAAGATTTCATCTTTAGCCATTTCTACCAATTCTGGTTATAATTCCTTCTTTTGTCTTTGTATTTATACTGAAATTGTGGAAAAATATGAACTGGGTATTCTTTTAATTGTCTTAATACATTGAATTTGATTGTTTTTAGTGTGATTTTTTTGTTTCAGGGCAATTTAATTGGAGAAAGTATTATGGTGGAATTGGGATTCCTGTGAAGAAGAATAGATGTCAGTCGAAGTTTTCTGTTTCTAATGTTGCTACTCAAATTAATTCCACTGAACAGGTATTTATCAAATTAAAGTCGTTTTTATCGGAGATGTTTTAGCCTAGTGGTTAAAGCGGAAATTAAACTAACTAGCCTCATGGAATGATGGAGCTAGTAGGGACAATAGGGAAAAAAAATATTTTATATATAAAAAAAACAATCAAATTAAACTGTTTTTGTTTATTTTGCCAAAATTTTAATTTAATTGTTATTACCAATTTACCATGAGTGTGATTGATTGATTACTTAATATCATGTGGAGACCCAAAGATTTAAACTTCATGTGAAAGCAATGTGTAAACTCATTTCGGATTTTGTGATTGAATTATGGTAATGATGAGCATATCATGGTAAAAAGAAATTACTAGGATGGTGAAAACATGGATATTGCCATATTGGTATCAAATTATCAATGTGGTAACTGATTTAGTGATTTTATGATTTTATCATCGAAAATGAAAGTTGTCGGATTATGTACACGCCCCAAATCCCAAAGCTCAATGACGATGTGTTTAATCGTGATCTTGTAGTGTTATTCTTACAGACTTCTTGCTGTGTTTCTTCCTTTTTTTGGTTTTGTTTTGGGTCTAAAGGAGCCACAAGGGCCGATATGCTGCACTTCTTTCTGACCCTCGTTTTATAATGGCACAAAAAAGTGGCAAGAGGAAGATTAATTAGAATAACAAGCATTAGAACAGATTTAACGGATCATTATCTCGGCCATAATCCCAGTCAGGATGAACAATTGACCATCATGTGACGGTTTGCAGCTTCTTGTAACCACCACCTCTAAGTGATTGAATTTCTAAACAATATATCATGACATGTTTATTTGTTGATGAATTTCATTTGGTTAAATGGTCAAATTTTACGATATGGGAGATAGATGCAACATATTTCTATTAAATAACTTTTGATATTCCATATGACGATTACTTGTAACGGGAAGCTATAATTTGGTAATTCTATTACAATCATGTGGGGATTGCCAATAATGTGAATTTAAACGATCACTGAATGATGTTTATATATTAGGCTCCAAGGGCTGCAACTGAAAGTCAAAGGCCGGTCTACCCATTTACGGCTATAGTTGGGCAAGAAGAGATGAAACTCTGTCTTTTATTGAATGTTATTGACCCTAAGATTGGAGGGGTCATGATCATGGGTGATAGGGGTACAGGGAAATCCACCACCGTGAGGTCGTTGGTCGATTTGCTCCCTGAAATTAAAGTTGTTGCCGGGGACCCATTTAACTCCGACCCCGAGGATCCTGAGTTAATGGGCATAGAAGTGAGAGAAAAGGCTATCAAAGGTGAGGAACTTATGATTGCAGTGACTAAGATTAATATGGTTGATTTGCCATTGGGTGCTACCGAGGATAGAGTTTGTGGGACTATTGACATTGAGAAGGCTTTGACCGAGGGTGTAAAGGCTTTTGAGCCCGGGCTTCTTGCTAAGGCTAACAGAGGCATTTTGTATGTCGATGAGGTCAATCTTTTGGATGACCATTTAGTTGATGTTCTTTTGGATTCCGCTGCTTCTGGATGGAATACCGTTGAAAGAGAAGGCATTTCCATTTCTCACCCTGCTCGCTTTATTTTGATTGGCTCTGGAAACCCTGAGGAAGGAGAACTTCGACCCCAATTGCTCGATCGTTTTGGGATGCATGCTCAGGTTGGAAACTTCTTAAAAACGATCTACATTTTTGCAACTTTATTATTCACGCTGTTTATTTTGACTATTTAATACGGAGTGCTTTTATTGCTTCGGTCAAATTACATGATCTTTATCTTCAAAAACATAGATTTGACTTCTGATTTGATAAAAAAATGCTTTACAAAGAGTTTTTTTCGTAATATTATTCATTTATATTTGAAAGCTTGTGTCTCGAAACGTGGCAAAGACGTAAGGAGTATACAAAAAAAACACGGGGTATTTTGTTTGGTGTTTTCCTTTCTTTCTTTTAGTCTTTTTTTAATTTTTTAACTCATTCCTGGTTTGAAGTTTGAACACAATGTCTCGTGTTAGTTCTCCTTAGTTGATTGGGACTAAGGCTTTGCTGCCTTTGTTACTCAGGTCGGAACTGTTAGGGATGCTGAGCTAAGGGTGAAGATCGTGGAAGAACGAGCTCGTTTCGATAAGAACCCTAAGGAGTTTCGGGAAACTTACAAGGTTGACCAAGATAAACTACAGGAACAAATCTCAGCGGCTAGGAGCAACCTTTCCAAGGTTCACCTCGATCACGATCTTCGTGTTAAAATCTCCAGGGTATGTTCCGATCTAAATGTTGATGGGTTGAGAGGTGATATAGTGACAAATAGGGCAGCAAAGGCTTTGGCTTCTTTGAAGGGCAGAGATCAGGTGACGGTTGAGGACATTGCTACCGTCATTCCTAACTGTCTAAGACATCGACTAAGGAAAGATCCTTTGGAGTCGATTGATTCGGGTTTACTTGTTACTGAGAAATTCTATGAAGTATTTACCTGAAGTAAGCATGCTTTTTCCTGCACAGTACTTCAACAATTTTAATATTCCCGAGTTTTGTCTCCATGGCTCCTGATCTCTGACTTGAGCGAGATATTTATACCATGTTGTAATGCTATAACGAAACATGGTTGGAACTTGGAACGCTAGACTTTTAATTTGTGAATTATATGATTTTTGGAAGGATAAATCTAGTTTAGTGGTATCGGATACTATGTCAGCTATGCTTCCGGCTTGCTCATGTTGCTTGCAGTTTATTACTGTACCTCGGGTCAAGACCTTGCAAGCCTGACCGACCTAAACCATTACCCGAGAAGTTTAGTGGTATTATACACTAATATACTATGTCTATCATGTGAATAGATAATAACTAAAAATTAAACGATGATGTTATATACTTTAGAAATCTTATATTAAAAACTTATAATTGTATAAGTAATTATTCATATTCATCTTACCTAAACAAAAATTTCTTGAGTTACCGTTTAAAACAAACTAAATAAAGATTGATAATTAACCCATACATCACACTAGACAAACCTAGGATCACCTTAAGCCCACCTTAATACTCCATCATCCCGGTCATTTGTTGTCCTTTTATTTGTTGTCCTTTTATTTTGGCCAAAAATAAAGGAAATAGTGGAAGACTATTTGTGATTTCATTAAGTAAATGACAAATGGACAATAATTCTATTGAATGATCGAGTTACTGGGTAAATAAACTAACATGTACGGTAATTAATACACCCACTAAAAACCTTAATCAACAAAATATACCACTCCCCAAGTAGTCCCCTCAACCTATTCCAAATTTCATTGGTAATCTATGTCTTTCATATTTACCTCACCTTCAGTTACTATAACTGTAACCTTCATAAATTAATTATCACCCTTAAAAAAAAATAAAGATCTTATTTATAAGTCAAAGATGCGTCCAAATGACTTATGAAAAATATATTCCCAAGCAATAAGGGTTTTTCTTTTAGTATTTTTTTAGTTTTAAGAAATTTTAAACCTTTTTAAATAGTATTTAGAGTATTTTTGATCAAATATTTAAAATTATCTATTGTTATTTCATCAACTCTATAGATACAGTGTATAGATCAATGTATACTCTTTTGTAAGACATTTCTTATAGATTTTTTTCCGTCTTTCTAAGTCTTAATTTATGGTTTATTTGTTATCATTAAAAGATTTATCATTTTCGCCCATAATTTGTCATCTGATTTTTTATTTAGGTAAATTATTTCATGTAAATGAAAAAGTAGATCTAAATAGTTTAAATTTTTGTTTTTCGTTTTAATTTTTTTTAACCGTAAAAGTTTTTTTTGTAAATTGTTGTGATTTTTTTTGTAAATTGTTGTGATTTTTTTTGTAAATAATTGTAAAGCCTAACCCATATTGTACTAACTACTATTCTCTCCAGGTGTCGGATGACCACTTAAAAAACTCATAACGACAACGAGAATACATTTTTTAGCAATTATCTAAGTAGTTAAAAACAATAATAAGATTATTTTTAGTATTATCACGTGCAACGTCTAAAAACATATTTTGCATTGACCTAAGAGCTACATTCAATTTGGGCTCAAAGCCTACACTATACTCCGAGTTAAAATATACTCCGCATATATCGTGGCTCGAGGCTACATTATATCGTGGCTCATTCTGGCCTTTTTTGGGGCCACAATGGTATGCCGAGCCATGTTTATCGGATTATTGATTTTGTATCAAGATATAATTTTCTATTTTGGGTGCCATAAATAGACATAAGAAGGTATATTAGACCATAATTGATAGTAGACGATAAATCTTTTAAAATTATGTGTTTAAGATATATGTGTGGTCATACATTAAAACTGGCAAGAAATACATATTTAGCGAACTATGTAAATATAGCGACGAATAAAATTTGGTAGTTTTAATTGTTCTTTGATATTGGCAGTACTTTTTATTTATTTAATAATTCTATTTCTAGGGGAGTTTTAATTTTTCTTTGGTATTTTCATAACTTTTATATTTATTAATTCTCCTTTTTGCTTAATTTGACAAACACAAAAATCAAATGTTTGGCACGACTACCACTTAAAAATAAAAAAATCAAATGTTTGGCACGACTACCACTTAAAAAGAGAGCATGGCTCGAAAAAACTCACTCAATAACACAAAATTATGGTCTCGGCGGGGCTCGAACCCGCGACCTTCGGCTCATAAGACCAACGCTCTAACCAACTGAGCTACGAGACCACAATATTAATAACAAATATTTTATTAATTAATTCCCCTTAAACTAAAATGTTAACTTAAAAGTTAAAGAATTTGGTGATCCGTTATCTTCGCTCATAACCTAAAATATTAATAGCGAGGCTCGAACCCGCCACTTTCGGCTTATAAGACCAACGCTCTAACCAACTAAGCTAAGAGACCATAATAATAATAATAAAATTTAGTTTTTAATATTTAATAATTTGCTCTTTTTGTCGATTAAATGACAAAAAAAAAATGAATGTGATCTTAAAACAAGATTATAATTGTGCGTTATCTTATAATAAGTATCCTTTACTCATCATGATTTTTCGTATTTGACTATTTCATATCATTCTATCATCATAATTTTATATCATACAATGATAAAACATTATCCACAATTAAAATAGGCATTCGTAATTTCTTTAATGTTCGTGCAATAAAATAAGTCCATCTCATTAATTTTTATTTGTCGTCGTTTCTTGACCTATACATTTCTTTCCGATTAGACACAAAGCGCTGCGGAAAAAAATCCATTTACGAGCATCACCCTATGACGTATAACGCCTAAATTAGGCTACTCTATACATCGACCATGGAGGAAAGAAAAAGTTTTACATTGTAGAAATAGTCGGAATCAAAGAGTCATACCCATGTTAAATAAAGTTACTTTTTTGTCCATTATTTATATATTTGACGTTGACAACTCATTAATTTTCCATGTCTTTCTTGTCTTTTAATTTGAGGTTAAAATTTTAAAATGAAATTAATACAAAAAAATGTAATTAGTTAATGACATGGAACGTGTATTTTAATAAAACTATTTTTTACACAAATCTAAGATATTATTTTATAATTTTTTTCAACGATAACTTTTGGTCACAACTTTTTATCATAAACAATTTTTTTTATCAAAAGCCTAGGGGTTTGAATTGTCCTATTTTTTTAGTGTATAGGCATTTAAGACATAAAAGACAGATTTCTTGCCAATTACTCCATGATTTCTTGCCTCCAATAGGGAGATTTGAAATTGAAAGATTTGAATAAAATGTCTTTTGAAAGCAAACTTATAGAGGTTTTTAGGCAACTTATAGAGGTTGAAAAGCAAATATGCAAGATAAAACAAATTTGAAGAAACATGGAAAGGTTTTTGAAACTCTCGTTAAGGTCTTCCATAAACACGAGTACAAACACCACGTAACCACAACTTTGTTCAACTTAAACTATGCCTCTATAATGTTATTTTTCCAACACCGAATTTGACTATAAAATGCTGATGAAAAAAAGTTGATCTCTACCTGTTAGAGCATCACAAGTTTGCCTTGGTATGCATTCATCACAAAAACAAATAACTTGAACTCATGTTGTCCCTTGCTTTGTATTATAGTATTATACTACGCTTGCAGGCGTTGTAGCACATTTGGCAAGAAAGGCGAAAGAGAAACAACCGTACTCGTATTAGTAGCTTCAAATAACAAATTGTGATAACCAGAACTAAGTAATGTTAATCTCAGAACAGTATCTAATACAAGAAACTCTCAAAATTAAGATACACATCTCAAAAAGAACCAAAAAAATAAAAATAAAACAAAACGACATGCCTACAAACTAAATATCAGCTACTTGACCTCAATCGAGTTTCGCTATTTGCACCCGAGGGTGACTCGGGTGCAGTCTTCATCAAACAGTCATGTTCCAACTACTGGGGTAGCACCTTGGCTAAGGGAACCATTTGTCAAGTGAAATTGAGACAGAGATTAAAACTGCCTAAAGGTCCTGCCTCTTCCACGACCACCCCATCCTCTTCCTCGGCCACCTCTCCCTCTGTAGCTGGTGCCGTCAAATGCCCTATTAACAAACTGATTCTGATATTCTCCAGCTCCACGACCCTTTTTGGCAGGATTATTATTCGACCCGTTAAGAGCCGCATTAGCAGGCCGCTTTCCCCTAAATAGAAGGAAAAAAAATGAACTCTACATACATAAACTGATACGCCAACGTCTTAGATAAATTATACAAGTAGTTCAGAACATTTTTGCTCAAAATCAGACAATCACACATGCTGGATAAAACTTAGGGAGGTGCTATTGCCACTCACAAATCCTTAACGCCGCTCAATTTTGTGAGTGCATGATTAAACTAAAGTAAATACATACTCTCACAAAAGCAAGTGGCATAATGAATTTTCGTGTGGCGTTATCGGTCCCCTAAATATACGGGTCAAACAAAAATTGTTTGGTAATTTGAACCAATATATGGGTTGGTCAACACATGCTCAGCTCGATTAGGGTCATACTACGAGCTAAAAATAACTTCTCAGGCCTTCTTATTTACTATGTCTAATGAGCATCTCTCTTCTTCCCATCTATAATGTTTTTATTTGTGAAAGTCAAAATGTGACGATCAAAGGTAAGTTCTATTTGCGAAATCATCTACTTTGTTAAATATGACTTTCTTCTTTCATTTGTGAGGAGAAATGATTATCAATTCCATTGCTTAAAGGGGAGAGGATGATTGTTTCCATGAAGAGCCCAGTTCAATATTTGTTTCTTATCCCTTTCTTCCACCATCTTCTTCATCTTTCATTCTCTCTCTTCTCTTAATCAACAAACTCTTAAGTAACAAAAGTAGGGTTTTAATTTAAAGGTTTTATTAACAAACACAAAATTAAGTAAACTGGGATAATTATTCATAGTAGATAGAAGTAGAGAGAGCATAAAGAAAAGTATTGGTTAATGCATTCGTTTTTGGGGCCAAAGTTCTGATTAAGGTATCAAAACATGGCCAAAAACGCTCAAAGGAAGTAGTGTTGAGAATTTTTTTTTATAAAAGGTACTCCATAGTAAACGTGAAGTTGGTGATGAGGTGCTTATTTTAATTATCACCTTTTAAATTATATACATGACTATATGAGTAGGATCAATGGTCGAGCTTGCAGGTCACGTAAATTTTGACATGTCTACTAAAATGTTTTACATGGGAACCCTAATATTCATGAATTTCATCAAACAACATAGAACTGCCAAAGACGCTTGCTAGGAGTTGTAACTTACCCCGAACTACTGGTAGCTGAAGAAACAGTAGATTTAACTGCTTCTTTCCACGATAGATTAATCCGCTTGTCACCAATGAATAAAGGTGCGCTCTTGTGCAGTGGCTGATTCAGAGATACCACCAATTTAGTTGATAAAAAAAATTCATGCAAGAACGCTTACAGCAATACACATTCGCAGACGGTATTATACCTGTGTCATAGCCAGAATGTTATTGCAGGATTTAAGTCCCATTGTAGCATTTTGCTTCTCAATTTTCTGCAAGAGAAGCCACAACATCTAGTCAAATAAAAGAATCTGAGTAAACAAAACTAACATTCTTCATACTGACATTATACATTAGTACTTTCAAGTATCAACCTCCAATGTCATCCATAAATTTGATACTATATATTAAAGACAATTCAAATTCACCACCTTCTTAACTTATTTTTTCCTCAACCCACTAGCCCATTTGAAGATACACGACATTTTTTCCCGTCCATATCAATCCTGAATGCCCTTTCCCTTATACTCAAAACTTCCTTCGGACGAAAGCAAAGACATTTCATAAAGTTGATAAATATTTTGGTACAAACAGGCTTTTGGTGGGAACTTTAGAGAAAATGTCTAGAAAAGGTGGAGTTTTGGGAGAAAAAAATAGAAAAGGTGGGAGTTATGAATTTTCTTTTCTTAATATGTAACCAAACTCCGATAGCCAAATTTTGATCAACAAAGATACTTACAATCTTTTCTTTTACTTCATTTGTCGCAGATGCCATCCTCTTGTTTTGCTCATCCATCCCTTGGGTAAACTTCTTCATGGTTGCCCTAGAGAGCTCCTCGACACAAGTCAACCTGTCTCATCCAGTAAGCGCATGATCAATTACGATTTAAGCATTATATGCCACGTGCGGAAAAAACAAGGATAGAAACTTAAGATACAAATACAATAATAATAGTCAATAGAGCAGAATCTATATTCACCAGTCTGTTGTCTAACCTACATACAGAGTAGGATGCGAGCATAGCTCATCAATGTGCAAATAGCATACATCATTTGAGAATCAATGATCAAAATATCCCATAGTAGATATAGGAGTAACTACAGGGTAAAGGCAAAGCACTTCCTGACCCAGAGTAGGCTCAACAAAAGCAGAGAGAGGCAAGCTAGGGGACCAATCACAGTCAAAAGAAGAGTTTGATTTGATCAGAAACCTCCCAAAGGCGATTTCTCCAGATTTCGGCCAATCAATCCTGAAAGCGGATAGCGTGGCCGGCATGTTCAAGGTCAAAACCCCCATAATTTAAACGATTGATGTATACATTTAACGTGAATAAAAGTTGGCGATAGAGTAGCTAAAGTTCAATGGTCTATTGGTCTCCATCCAATATCCACGCCAGGAAATTAAGAACTTCAAGAAGCTAAAGTTCAAGAAGCACAAGCTAAAGTTCGATGTCAACGACTTCAAGAAGCTAAAGTTCAAGAAGCACAAGCTGAACAGAGATGACGAGACGTGGGATAGACACACACCGCATGTACCCTATCCCCTAGGTGCATCCTTTTGCAAACAAAATTGTATTTTCTGAACAAAACTTTGTGCCTTCCACCTCATTGAGCCTTGAGGTCAGGCACGCTCGTTTAGGTTAATACTAGAAGTACGCACATGATAGATAAAACATAAAAGCAGGCCTAAGGAATCACATACAATATTCACTTAGCAGCCCAAGTGAATGATCAATTGAGCAATGACCCTCAAATAAAAGAGAAACGAAGAGCATCACATAAACACAAAATCTGAAATCATTAGTAATATGAGAATCACCTACTACAATGTCAAGCATGAGTCAATTAAGGTAATTTCCCATGTCATTGAGTATGTCCCCCTTTAGGGATTCGGCTAAGTTTTCCACTAATGCAAACAAGAGTGAACATTATACTAGCAGTCGTAGCAGATAGCTTCCTACAAAACGAACAGGTGCCCTGAAATAAATTATAAAGCTCTAGCAAGGAAAATTTGAAAAGATGCAATACTCAAGGTCACCAAGACAAAAGTAGGTGTACAGAATTAGAATTACACATGTCAATTGCTTTGCCCTTAACAGGGCCTCTAATCAACTTCAAAAGGACCTGGACACCTGGTAAAATTACACCATCATAGTAGGTTGAGGGCAAGGAAAGAGGATACAGTAATGAAGGTGCTAGAGAAAGCAATTTCTTTCTACTTCCTTTTCAATTGTATCCTCCCTCTCTTTATATGCTAAAATGCATTGTTGATTGCAGAAAAGATTCTATACCTCTCAGTGAAGTCCTTGAACTGCTCAGAAAAATCCACTCCTATTCTATCTGATGGCTGGCCAGTAACTATCTTGTACCCACAAAGGCTATTAGTAGCATTAGGAACCTAATATAAACAAAGCCGCAAAAACAGGAGTAAGTAATGCACATCATGTAGTCTGACACATGACCAGCGAAGATAAGAAAGTGGACAACAAAGAAATTCCTAACCTTTGAGGCTAAATTGTGCAAGGTATACAACAGACATTCCACAAAAGTAACATTCATCTCTTCCCCAGTTTTCTTTCGGGGCATGTATTTCTGAATCGGAAAAAACAAAAAATAAATAAATAGAGATGTCTAAAAACCAAAAGCAAGGAAACAAAGCATAAAGAAGTACAAAGCTAAAATGCTTCTGGTATCAGCAGAATCTCCATTTCTACAGAACCAAAGCCATATATTTAAGAAGATTCAATTGGAAAGAATTTTCAGATTCTCTTTTCTTAGTAATAATAGCTGTTTAACAGTTAAATACTGCTCGGCTAGATAAATTTAGCATTTCAATGTACAAGATTTCAAGTAGAATAGATAAGGCGGGAAAGAGGTATTATTTAATATAAAAAAATTTGTTCAATCTGCTTTTGCAGTTCGATACTTTGATGTAAGCGCAATTGTTCGAGTTGCTAACACAATAACACTAATATGTAACTCGACTAACTATTGTACAAGTGTCGCTCGTTTTCTCCCTTTATTTCAATCTTATCTCAACTTGCGCCCTTTATTTCATCTTATCTTGACTTGAAAAGTTACCATTACATTTACCAAAAATTAGACAACTGATGCTGTCAAAGTAATGCATACCTTTAAAAGCTCAACTAACGAAGGAAGCATCTGTCGTGCATCTGGCGGTGAAGTATATGGGGAACTCAAAGCAAGATTCTTGAGCAAATCTAGCACCCGTTCCTCTGGAAGCTGAGTGAAAAAGGTTAACAAAGAAGATGCAAATAAGATCAAAAACTTCCAGAGATCAATGGAAGAACTACGGCACAAAGCCTCCAACGCAAATCAGAGTCTACAAGAATTAATAGAATATCAAAGCATAAAATTATGGATTTAGTCTCTGTTAGTAAGTTTAACCGGCTTTTGATAGACAAGCTTTCACAAATTATGGACTATACAAAGTATCCGTTCTCATGTCCAGCTACAGTGACAATGTTTAGTACGTCACAATAATGAAATGCTACATGAAGATTGGGTGCAGAAGAGTAATGATCAACAAGATGAATTTCAAAAGTTTCAAATAAGTTACCTTATCAAGAACGGGAAATATATGTCTGCACACATAACTAAGAAAGTTGCCGTTGGATGCACCACGCTGTTCAGTATAAGAGAATTATAAGAGAAGAAGCATGTTTAGCAAGCTATGTAAAATGGGAAAAAAATACTTACCATGAAAAAGGGGATGGAGATATATATGCATGATATAAGCCTTTGAATATGGTCAACGTCTGATGCCTGCAACAAAAGAAAAACTTGGATATAAAAGCTTTTCAATGCATGTTAGGCTTATCACAAAAATGACTTTTTTTCTTGCCAAGTTAAGAATTCAACACAGCATCTCTTATGCACCCAACACATGCTTTTTAGCACCTCCAACTCTCCAAGAGTCCAACACACGCAAAAAAAGAAAAAGGGAAAAAAAAAGAAAAAAGAAGAAGCAAAAGAGCAGACAGGAATAAAACCAGATGGGAGAAAATATCTAATGTCACTTTATGATTATTTCTAATCATCAATAAAGACATCTGAAAGGGGACTAACATTGAATTTTGCATCAAGATCAGCTTGGCTTTCAATTATTTCCATAAGCTCTTGGACACGCTCTCGCGGGGCTTTGTCACCAAAGATGCTTAAACTCTTAAGGAAATCTATGAACATCTTAAATTCTTCACCAGTTACATCTCGAAGACTCTGCGAGAAGTAAAAGGATTCATAACACATTGAGAGAAATAGACATTTATCAGTTTATATAAAGAAAATAAATGTGAGAGCAGAGTAGTAATATGTGAAAAAGCATCTCATTATAGGACAGTCGATGTAAAACTACCTTTTTTATTAAATCAGTTATGTGTCTTTCCATTTGCTCCTGAGGCTTCAGAAGTTCAGCTTTAAGGGGAAAAACCTGCAACCAAGATGATGAGTTCTTCCACTTTTGCTTCCCACAACTAAATGACTTAAAGACTTAAGAGTAGCATCATATCACTGGTAAACAGCCAAAAATAGACGCGAATAATCTTGAAAGAGGGGTGTAAAGTCAAAGAAAACAGAAGCTATACCTTATCTCTTATGAAGGCCAAGACCTTCTCACGAATATTTTCTTCAGTACTCTCATCTGTGCTTTCGATGTGTTTAAATAATACAGTCAGGGAAGCTGCATAGAAAAATCATTGCACAAAACATGAGAATGAGAATATCAGAAAACTGGAGAAGATGATAGTCTGATACAAAATGACGTTTTGGCCACTGAGTTCTCTGAGGAAAAAACATGAAAAGACGCAACGAAAAATATCAGAAAAGTGGGCAAGATAGTCTTATACATAATAGCGTTTTGGTCACTGAGTTCTCTTAGGATTTTTGTACTTTTGTGAGAGAGGGATATCGATCCTGTCAAATAGTTAAACAGTTCCTTACTTCCTGCTACCATACAGGAAATTTTCCTGTCCAAAAGGCTAATAGGCCAATGGAGCTCCTAAGCTTTCCGACATTGCTTCAAGCATCATCTAAAATGTGGCGAAGGAAGTTACAAAAAATCAAATATAATCACTTTATAAAATGCACGTCGACTCTCGTAAAATTCCCCCATTGAACTCCACATCTCTATTCAATGTCAGAAAGACACAGCAATTATGAGAGTAAACATGGAATTTTGTAATTAAAAAAATTAATAATAATAAGAATACTCCGTAAATATAATATTATTAATATACTCTAGTATATAAAAAAATTAGCAACTTCCTAAGTAAAGAAAGACGGCATTTCCTTGTAGGAAATGAAGCCTTGTAGGAAACTAAGAGGATCCCCTCTAATATGTTACGGGCAGCTACAAAGAAAAACCTGATAAGGTACAATACAGATGCATCTATCATGTGGTAATAGCCACTAAGCTAATTCTTCTAATCTATAGAAGTTCATTTCTCAATAATCCTGGCATATCATACCACTAGATAGCCGATGCAGGCCGTGCATCCAATCAATATCCCATGATATACTAGAGAACAAAGGAGACATGGGAAAAAACGGGGATCACTAAGAATCAAGCCAAAGTTTAACACCAACATAGGCTATCTGAACAAATCCAGACCGATAAGAAATGATGTGGCGGCTTAATGTGATGGCCACAGCACAAAACCAGTAAACCTATCATAAGCCAGCTAAAATCTAACATCAATGAGACAAGCCGGTAGAAAAAAACAAAACAAACAATGTTGGTTGACACCAAGCAATATAAAAAAGCAACAAACCTTTCACATCCTGCCTCAATAGAGACATCAATGCTTTCTGAACTGCATCCCTTTCCACATTCTCCTCTGAATAAATTGATTTAAAATTAATGTAGGAACTTAACATAAGTACTACCAATTTGAAATAATATAGACATATATTACCAGCCATGAGCAACTGAGCAAGAATGTCAACAATCTTGGATACATATTCTGGGGTATCTTTGCAGAAAAGGGGAAGAACCCTGATAGCTTGGACACGAACCTGAAAAAAGAAAACAATGATATAGTTAGATTTTCATCTGGAAAACAATTACAACAACAACATCAGACCCTTAATCCCAAAATGGTTTGGAGTCGGCTAACATGAATCATCATTTAGAACAATCCCGGAGTAATCGCACACCTCATAATGCAAAAGTATAGATAAGGAAACGTGAAAAGCAGATATAAAGTGAAACATAATATAAGAGTCTAGTTAAACTTATACGTCTGAAAGTCAAAGCTTTGATTTCTTTATTAAAACTTATAGGGATAATTTAAAACTATGTTTTGAAAATCAAAGTGAAAGTTGGTGTTACGGAAAACCTTAAAAGTAAACCAAGTATTCTTATAAGAAATTTTTCGCTAAACTTTTAATATATCTGAAAAGAAAACATATAATCTGGAAAACAATTAATAAAAAAAAAAAAGACAACAAACAACTTGAGAAATACTCTAGGTCACAAGTTTTTCTCCATTCACCTAGCTAAATTATTGTTCCACGAATAGCCAAGGGCACTAATAATTAATCGAGGTCAAAGTACACACGCGGTAGAAAAAAGTTACGGTTTATACAAAAGGGGGCACCAAAAAAAGGCAATTATACTGCAACTAATTAGCCACAATTCCATCAAGCTGGAATAGCTACAAATCACGAAATCTACTTGAACTCAATAGATTAAGCCTCCATGCTAACATACAGCTCTAGCTTGCACCATAGACTATGACCACTCAATTACAATTTAAGTTTAAGTAAGGGACTTGTGAAGAAATATATAAGTATCTTAAAAAAATCTTGAACAAAATCATGTTCGAAAGAAAATTTGATGTAGAAAACCAAACAAAAATGACAGTCAAGAAATGCCGGACAAGAAGTCACTGATAATGATTTGGCAAGAGGCGCACCGGCAGGGTCTATCCAGCATCCCATATATGATCATTTGATAGAGATCACACTGGTGAAGTCTATCCATTACACAAGCGCCAATATAGTCTTTCAACTTCGATATAAGTAACATAGATGCCCAATGCAATATTAGTCATTACCCATTTACCCCCAATATATTACTCTGAACGACTGCTTATATTCCAGCCAAATGGAGATGTAAGCTTCCAAAGAAAGGATGATATTATGAGTTACACACTTACAGTAGTAGGTCTAGCAAGTCTGATTATCTACAACTGCCCACAATTTGGCCCAATATGATCTAAAGCTTTACTCATGACCACCTCACAAAGTGCTCTAGAAATGTTGTTGGCCAGATCTCCCCCTATTGACTAATGTCAATTTTTTTGAATCTCTCTTGATAAACAGTAATTACTCACCCTTTGACGCAGCTACTTATAGACAAAGAGTGACTAGCAATTTTTACGCAATAGTTGTTGTAAACAAACAACTTCAACAAATTCCAGAAGCAGAATAATGACTACTTGTGCAAGCCCTATAGGAAGCAAAAATTAGATTGAAAATAACATTTCTCTACGCTTCCAATGCAGCAGGAAATTCTTATCTTCATTAAATTCGAACAGCAGGTCAACTTTGATCCAATTTTAACAACCTTCCCTACCATGTATGATTTTGATAATTGCTAAACTACAATACATGTATCATTAAATTTCTAAAACACAAGAAAACAAAGTACAAAAGACTAACAAAAATATGAACAAAGCGCCACAAGCAACCACAATTATTGATTTGAAAACTAACCCCAAGGTCTTCCTCTTCGCACAAATCGAGATGAGCATCAACGGCGCTATTCGAAAGGTCCGGGAAGTATTTAAAGAACCTCGGAATAAGCTGAGCAGCCAGCTGTTTTGCCTTGGTAGAACTCCCTTTCGCTGCCTTTATTATTCCCTCGTAATCCTTCACATTCTGCATTGCAACACAAATTAACAACTTTATCAATTCCACTCAACGAAAATAATGCCCCTTCCTATTCTTTGATATCGTCTCATTTGTTTTTGGCACAAAGATTTATAACATCAATTGACAAACAAAATTAGCCCAGTTAAAAGGGGGAAATCGAGGATTGATTGGCGGAGCACAATACACACACCCTATAATTCACTAATAGCTTCTCATTAAGTATCTAAACAAAAATTAACGAGTAGGATTATAGAAAACGAAACTTTTGTTGTCAGTAATAATACTACAAGACCGTTGGACGCCTTACTACGGCTTTAAATTACTATCTACACCTACTCTAATGATAGTACTCCGTAATAAATAAGGTCTACAACGGTCTAACAAGATATTTTGCGTTATGTTATTTTTGTGCACCACAGGGATGAGTACACATATGTGTTCTTGAAACGCACACAGAAACAGAACTACAAGTATTGATAACTCTCAAGTAAGGAAACTAATTCAAAATGCAAGGTAAAATGGCGCATTATAAATCCAAACATTATATAAAAATGATCGAATTTTATTGACCTGGCCACAAAATCAAAAAGGCGTAAATCTAAAGAATAGCCAAGATCAGGAACATTCGAGCAATTATAACCTCTCGACAACAATCCAAATCAAAAACTTAGGTCAATCAAATTCACGACAACTAATTACAACAACCGAACACACAAAAATCAGCAGCAATCACTGTAACACCTTCTCTTGACCCTCTCCTAGAACCTGCTGTAACCTTAAAACCCTAGGAAATACTCCGTAAAAAAGAAACACGACGAAGTCATTTCCGAATGATCGTTACTTCACAATAAAATCAATCTATTAAGTCATTATGCTTAATTTCATCGAAAATCCAGCACTCAAGGACATAAGAAGAATCACGATGAGGTCATTTCCGAATGATCATTACTTCACAATAAAATCAATCTATTAAGTCATTATGCTTAACTTCATCGAAAATCCAGCACTCTAGGACATAAAAAGAAACACAGAGAGTTCATTTCCGAATAATTGTTACCCCACAGTAAAAATCCAGCACTCCAGGACATAAAAAGAAACACAAAGAGGTCGTTTCCGAATGATTGTTACTTCACTGAAAAAATACAGCACTCGAGGACATAAAAAGAAACACAAAGAGGTCGTTTCCGAATGATTGTTACTTCACACTAAAATACGCGTAGTCAATTTACTAAGCTGTCGCGCTAAATTTCATTGAAATTCAAAACCCTAGGTTGAATTCAGATAGACCGAAAACGAAAATAGCGTCGATAAATCGAGTAACTCATATTTCACAGTAAATAAATAAATACAGAGATAAATAAAAAGATGAGGTCAAATTTAGCGAGTCATTTTGCTTTATTCCATCGAAAAACGAAGAAAGAGGATAAACCTGAGATTTATCAGTAGCTTCGTTAAGGCGTTCGCCGAAGTCGTAAAGGTTATCGATATCTTTAGAGTCGGAATCAGCGGCGACGACGACGGCGGCGGACATTGCGGCGGCGGAGTCGGCGGAGGAGAGAGAAAAACGACGCCTGGAAAGGAGGAGATAATTGAATTGAATTGAATGAATGCAACATCAATTGAGATAAGTATTTATTTATTTAATTATTATGATGAAATATAAATAAATAAATTAACAATTTCAATTAAATTAAAATTAGAGTAATAAAGTTAAGATTAAGAGATAAAGCAAAAAGGGGGGAGGTTTGTGAGAGAGAAAGAGGGGCTTACAGTGAGGAGAAGAGGAAGAAGGGTTTTGTGAGGGGAAGAGAGGAAGTTGGAGGTGTTCTATTTTTGTGGTCTTACAATTTGGGATTGTTTCTTTCTTTATTATTAGTTACGGTACTTGTAATGTCTCGCTACTTTTTACTTGTAACTTGTAAGATAAGTGGGGCGTAAATATAACCGTTTAATTAATTACACCAATTCTCATTGAAGGGGTATATTTTCCATCCCAATGTGAAGACGGGTTATATACTTAAATGTTGACATTCTAATAAACTGTAATAGCTTATAAATTGTTCTACTTATATTTCGTCTTAAGCGGATTATATTTACTCCGTTTTCAGCTTACGGCGAAATGTGACCGTTTTCAGTAAGATTTATTTGTTTAATTAAAGTGATGGGAATAATTAGGAGTGTTTAACTTCCCATTGGAACGGAATTTGAACAAATATTAGCCTAAAGGTAATTGGTCTTGTTTGACTTAGTCGGTCCGTTTTGGAGGTTCAGATCACTTTTGTACATAATTAAGGGTTTGTTTAGACATACAGCGGATTGTTTACTAAAGAACTTCGATAGACCGGACTGAAAAGCAACATAATAGTTTGATCATCTGATTCGCTTTGGTTTAATGGTTGCCAGTTTCCACCATGTTTGAACATCCATGGATAGAATGGGCGAATACGAGAATTAACTTCATAATTTATAGAGTTTATCTAAAATATTGTACAAAGTATTTTGAATGGGCGGCGTAATTAGGATAATTTAGAGCTTATTAATCCATAGTAAAGTTTACAACAACCGGATTATTGACTTTGTGTTTGTTTTTTCTCAAATATACACATTTTATTTACCATTTATGCGAACACTACCACGCAGAGTCGTAGAGTCCTTTTTTAACTCAATGATCCACACAATTATATTATATATAATATTCACGATTATATGTGATATTTATTTATATTAAAATGTACCTAATTTTTATAACAAAGTATGTCACTTGCACCTACACCGATAGACAATTAGAATTTTTGAAACTACCAACCCAATCAATTCATTGATCCTCCATCTAATGGTATCATAAAACTCATTTCAAAGTAGGCACTACCGCCGGTTTCATACATTGTCACCATTAGTTGTATCAGTGAACCGGCCACTGGATTGAGGATCCACACATTGTCACCATTAGTTGTATCGGCGAACCACTGGATTGAGGATCCACACATTGGTCCACAATAGGCCGATGGTGTAAAGTATGAACAATGTAGGAAGGAGAGGTATTTGGCGGTTGAAGAACAAAATGTAAGAGCATAAAGAAGAGTAAAAAAAAATATATAACATAAAAAATGGTAAATTAGCATTTGAAATTTAAGAAAATGGGTTATAAATGAGAAACGATGTTTATAAAAAAGTCATAGGTTTGGACTTAGCCCCGAACATTAATTCTATTATAAAAAAAGTCATAGGTTTGGACGTGTGGGTCAGGTTTGTACTATAATGATTGGTCGACCCATATCATATAATGAAAGTGATACATAGACTAATTCAACAATGTTGGGCTAACGATGCTGAGTCGGGTCTTTATCCCATTGATGTCCCCTATTTGAGAGTATTTATTTTAAGGGTTGTACTTTGTGGCATTTATTGGTTAGTCACACGATTTAAAATTCAATTGATTGAATAGGTGGAGTGTAGAAACCTATATTGAGAAAATGACTATAAGATTTTAAATATTTTATCCACACATCGCAAACCAATTCAAACAAACAATAACTATAAGATAACGATTAACGATAATGTCACTCAAAAAATCATTGAGTCACTCTAAATATGCATGTGACTAATTGACTATGTGAGGGTGAAACTAGTTTACAATAGCTCAAATATTCAAGGGTCAAAGTAGGCAAGAGTGCAAGACATACAAATGACGATTTTTTTTATCAAAATTGTGTAAACTGATCTCACCACACACAAATATGAAATATTATCCACAAATGATTACTACTCTAGTCTAATAAAAATCACAAATTATTATTTGTGACGGCACTATTCCGTCATAAACTTTTGACCTTTTACAAGAAGCAAGTGAAAGAGCAGAGGGAGGAGATTGTGAAAGGTTATAACCTTGTGACGGTTACAAACAAGACATCTGATTAAAAAGTCCCCTTGACCATTCACGGGTGTTGATTCGTTCCATCTTCTTAATAATGCTTCTAACTCATCTTTCTACGTTTCAGTGTCTTTTATCATGCAACCTAAACAATATCCTCTTTCTTCTTCCTTTTTTTTCCTAAATTTTTGTGGTCCTTGACAAAGTTGACACCATAACATACTAACATTTTTGATATATACTTTCCTCTTTAATTATACACAAAAAAAACCATACAAAACACAAAATGTCATCTTCTTCTTGTACTACGTCCACATTATTATTCATCCTTATTCTTTTGGTCATTACAATCCCTTCCACAGCCTCGAAAAACGACGGGATGCACCGAAGCCATCATCAACTGTCGGTAAACTACTACGCCAAGACATGCCCTCAAGTGGAAAAGCTTATCGGGTCCATTACTTCTCAGCGGTTCAATGATACTAGCTCCTTTTATTGCTCCTGCTACTATTAGGCTCTTCTTCCATGATTGCTTTGTTGAGGTACGTATGTATAATTGTGTGTATAATTGTCAATACTCAAACACGTTTAGAAGTATTTAACTACGATTCGTGTCATTGAACTAAGAGGAGGTTTCAAGAGGTTTTCAGAACTGAGACTCATAACATAGAAGAGCCTCAAAATGCGCTATCATTATTATTGATATCTTACAAAAAAATGAAATTGCTTTGAACTAAATAAATAATCTTATAAAATTCGGTTCCTTACATTATTTAGCAAGCGTTATTTTGACATTTAGAACATGACCTCTGAAACCCATTAGACGACCCTGATTACCACCGGTTGGCTTGGTTTAATGAGAGGCCTGGTTGTTAAGTTTGGGTACTATATAGACTAACCTCGTAGTTATTTATAGGTCAATAATTTTTGTATAATCTGGAAATAAAGTTTAGTTATTCCTTAAAAAAAGGTAACGCAAATTCTTGAGCAAGGCTCATAGCCTCATAATAACTTCTTTTATCAACTCCGGATGTTTTAGTGAGACGGTGTATATCTATCTTTAATAAACGGTATTAATTTAATATAAAACCATTTTAGACAAGACCAACCCAAACTAACAGAGAAAATATATAATTTGTATATATAGTATCGTAAATATAAAACCAGAATTTATCAATGCACACTAGCTATGTGAAAAAAGTAGTACGCCAAAAAGTTACTAGAACATGCATGCATGCAGAACTATGCATTGCCATAAACATTATCATGTACAAAATGAAATCCTTTCTAAATAAGAATATAATGTCGGTTCAATTTTATAAATGGATCAGTCAGTGGTAATAATAATGTAGTCATCTATATTCTATTCATAAAACTACTCTCAGTATGTAAAGAAAAGCAGCTTTCAAAATTAAAGCTAAAGAACTCGTAAAAATTTTAAAGTACTCCTATATTGTATGCATACTATACATATAAAAAAGGTACAATGATACGTTGATCGCCGGTGTCGCCGAATCTTGGCGACACACTCTCACATATTTTTATGTGAGTATGTGACTATGTGAGAGCAGCGTCACTATTTCATTTCCCTTTACTCGATAATTTGGAGCTATATTAACCTCTCGTAAAAGTACCTCTAACTTATTGCTATAATGTTGCATAATAATAATGAATTGGACCACAAACAACTCTCTTACAATGTGCTAGCTCTAAAGGCCTTGCACGTCTCAATGCCACTAGTATTTTGCTTATTACGTTTTGTCTCTTGAAGATTGATACATATTTCAATTTTAGTTTGTCTTAAAAATGATAATTTGTGTACGATAAAACGAGCGGATAATGTAAAACTAAGACACTAGTGCTCATAAGTCATAAGTCATAAGTCATAAGCATGGGGGCTACACAGTAGCACACTAGCATGGGATAGCACTTGCTGTTAAAATTATCGGTTTTTGTTACTCAAAAATCTCTAAACACAGGACATTGGCAAAGATATCATATCGTACTATAAAAAGAAATAAACTTTGCTACTCAAAATTATAATATTTTTGCTACGCCCCAGAGTTATAAGATAACTTATCATTTATATTAGCCTTTTCTAAGAGAATACAGAGTATAAAATAATAGTGCTATACCATTAAACTTTTATCTTAATCAAAGACCAGTTCAATTCATTATAACCGCAACAGTTATAATGAATTACGCAACAATTACAAAAGAAATCAAATCTAAATAACTACCCCCTCCGTCCATATCAACAGTTTACGCTTGCTTTATTTTTCCCTTACAAAATAAAACATTTATAAATTGTTGGACAGAGGAAGTACCACTGACTTGTAAAAATCAAACGAAATTTAAGAAATTAATTTATTACAATAATAACTTAAATAAAAAAAAGGGACTTATTTAGTTGTTTTTACATTGATCACAAATATTCATACAGGGATGTGATGCATCAATAATGATATTGTCGAAGCCAGGAAGTAAGGAGTTGGCAGAAAGAGATGCATTGGACAACAAAGACTTTCCAATGGAAGTATTCAATGGTATTGATAAGACAAAGGCTTTATTAGAGAACAATTGTCCTGCTGTTGTATCTTGTGCTGATATTCTTGCAATTTCAACTAGGGACTACGTTCATTTGGTAAGATGCATATTTTTGCCATATTATAATATTTCAAATGAAATTTATTACTCCATGTTCGATCATTAAATAATTTATCTTGCTTTATTTTGAGAGTGAAAAATAATAAATATAAATTATTGACTGGGACAGAGAATATTATTATTACTTGGCTCATATCCTTACATATTATATTAGATTAGTGTATGCACATTTTTGGCTAATAGATTGAGGAACTTGTGTAATCAAGGTGGTCATAATCTCAAATTTGGATATGCATCAAAATTGTCATGGTAACTCTTTATGCTAAAAATAAAAGTGTAATGTTAATTACAGTTTTTAGGGTTGTATTTAAAGACTTAAAATCTTCTAATTGTGGTATAAATATAGGAAATAATGACAAGATTGCACAAAAATTGCAATTAATAACATTATTAAGTATTAATTTTCATTTTAAGATCCTTATATATAACCCTTAGGCCTGTATTTATCAGTTTTCAAAATAAAAATATATAAATCTTAGAAAAGTATAATCTTTACAACGAGATATGTAATGTATGTATGATTTATTCTGCATTAGTTTTAACAAATAAACTTGTCGTGAGGCTAACCAAATCACTTAGTAATAATGTAATATACTTGTGATACGAGTCATGCGATGTACACTCACACATCACACATCACACATCGTACGTACAACTATTATAACAATCGGCCGCATAAGCTAAATAAATACCTACTAAAATTTAATCAACAATTTACACAAATAACTATATTAGTTAAGTACGAGTGCAAAGGAACATTGAGTTTTTATTCTGCATGCATGTGAGAGAATAAAACCGATATTGAATATCACCCGATAACGCCATCTCGTCCTCCATGCAAATTGCCGTCAAAAAAAATTCCTCCATGCAAATATAAACATGCATGCCAAGTTACTGACTTTTACGGGGGTACATGTCTAACAAATATAGGAGGTATCATGCTACGAGCCATGACAAAATCATCAATTCATATACTCCTCTCCTTTATTTCAGGCTTTCAGCAATGTAATGCAATGATATACCCGTGAGCCGTGACGGCTTGAGACTGTGAGCTATGAAATCTTCAATCAAGGTTTAAAAAACAGATAATTTGTCAACACATATGAATACGGCGTATCAAAATAGGTCTAACATCGTGAAACGGTTCATTTTTATGAAAAATTACTCGTTTATTATATTGTTAGATTATTTGTTACTAATATATGTATTTATTTGTATAGAAAATGATTGTCTCACAAGTATGAGACTGTCTTACACAATAATTACCGCCAAGCAACACAAATTGATATAGTAAAACAACTTCACTATGTCCAAGGAAATAACTTATGACACATGAAAATGGCTAATTTCATTATTCGAGTATTTGATGTCGTTCATTCAACTTAAGCTGGATTTAAAGTAGACCAGAGTAGTAATGATTACTTGATCGACATTGTAGGCAGGAGGTCCATACTATGAAGTGAAGAAAGGAAGATGGGATGGAAAGAAATCGAAAGCATCTCAAGTTTACTCTAATCTCCCTCGAGCAAATTCTACAATGAACGAGCTTATACAACTTTTTAACTCAAAGGGGCTATCAATCGAGGACTTAGTTATCCTTTCGGGTGCACACACAATTGGGTACGCGTATTGCAAGTACGTAATAAATCGTATATACGATTACCATGGCACCAAACAACCACAATCGGATATCGACCCGAGGTTATTAAAGGTCTTAAGAATGTATTGTCCAAATTATGGTGGTAATGAAGATATTGTGGTGCCTTTTGATGTTACAACTCCTTATAAATTTGATCATACTTATTATGCAAATTTGGAGGCTAATTTAGGTGTCTTGGAAACGGACCAAGCCCTATTTTTGGACTCACGTACCAAATTGCAAGTTCAAGCCATGTCCAAGGATAAAGATAAGTTTTTCCGAGCTTTTATAAAATCTATGGAAAAAATGGGGGAAATACAAGTTAAAAGAGGACGAAAAAATGGTGAAAAAAGAATAAATTGTAGTTTGCACATGTAAATTTTTGTAAAGGTCCTTACTCCTTTTTTTTTTTGAAGTGTACATGTTTTTTCTTTGGTGTTATTTTTTCATTTGTAACATGTACTAAATATGATTTATTTCGTATTTAAATTACTTTTCTTATGTCGATATAGTTGCCTCATTGTTGTATAGGGTTTAGGTCTTTAGGAAGCCACTTTGCTTAGATTTTTCTATATGTATATCTTTATAGCTATTCCAAATGCCTAAATATTTTGTTGTTGTGTTCATAATTCTTTGTTACTTTACTTAATCAAGATTAAAATTAAGGGTTTTTACGTTGTATGTATTAGGAAATAAACCTCAGTAGGAATTTTAAATATTAAATTTTAAATTAATGAATAATGTCAATGCAGGTGACTTATGCCAACCAAATAAGTGAATAACAACCCACCATTTTTACAATTAAAATGAATTAAAGTTTTATAACACTACATCACATATGAAAATGTATTAACATAAAAAAAAAACTGTATAAATTAAAAAACAGCTCGTCTCACTAAAGATGGACACTATTTATTTTCAACTTGTGACAGATAGCGCCCGTAATCAATGAGAATTTATGAATAAAAAATTAGTGTTATAGTACGTCGTAATTGAATTACGACAATATTAGTCCATTTGACTTATATGAGTATAAATACAACGGAATAATTAGTTTATTACTACAAAGATATACAACAAATCCGTTGTAGTCTAGTTGGTTAGGATACTCGGCTCTCACCCGAGAGACCCGGGTTCAAGTCCCGGCAACGGAATTTTTTATTTCCCACCAAAATTTTAACATTGGCGGGAAAATCAACACGCCCCAATAAAAACTAGGGTTTATGTTTTTAACTTTTCCCCAAATTAATCGATAACTTTCTCTCCAATTTCCGCAAAACTAATTTCGTCAAATGAAAGGAGAAAATAAAACGACGGAGCAAAAAATGGAGAAATCGAATAGAAAGAGATCAGTAAGTAACAGAGGAGTAGAAGAAAACACCATGGCAATCCTTGAATCGTTTTGTTCTTATGATTCTTCACATATTCATGATGATCGTATGTTTGACTGAATTTCTTAATTTTAATCTATATTTTGTGATATTTTTTACTTGTTATTATTATTACTGGAGCAATTAATTTATGAAATTGATTTCAATTTTGGGGAAAATGTTTTAGGTTTGGCGTTTTTGGAGGCTGTTCGTTCTTCGGCTATCGTTTCGGAGAATCGGTCTCCTCCAACTAAGTATGCTTTTAATTTATCGTTTTTCGGGAACTTCGAGTTATTGCTTAAGACTGTGGTGACTTGTATGAGTTTTTGCTGTGAAACGAACATGAATGATGCAAAGAAGTATGTAGTTTGTTTAGCCTAAGCGAGTTTGATGCGGTGATTGCTCATCTTTTCCCTTAACCATGAAGTTAGAGGTTCAATTCGTGCAAGTAGAAATGGAGCAAACTTCTTGGCCAGTCGTCGTTTATCTAGTTAGAGAGCAGTGAGTGTAGCATACTAGGAAAATGCAAAATATTTTTCCATTTTTGTAAAACTCTCCTGTATTGAAATTATAATCTTTCACACAACTGTCAGACTTTTATAAAACTAATTTAAAAAATGTAATTTATGTTAAGTATAATAAGTCGTACGAAAACTTCAAAAATGTGGTGCATTAGTTGTGGGCCTGTGGCTGTGTTATACTTGACTACTTGTTAAGTTTAGTGTTTTACAGTATTTGCTAATGTTGGTTCTGATAATTGGTGTGAACTTTGATGCTGTTGGAAATTGCGAAAACAGCAAGATGATGAAGGCGATTTTTGGAATTATGAGGGACGAGAAGTCCCTGGAACTGATAATTGCTAGCCATCGTCTCCTTTGCGAGTTAGAAAAGGTACATTTTTACCTTAAGTAATTTATTGTTTCTCAATATTATCGCGTGAGTTGGTTAAGGGTTTATTTAAAATAAATACTTTTATTATTTAGTGAGTTCTAACTAACTAAGTAACTAACGGAGGGAAAGAGTTTTCCACTAGAATTGATATGTTAATGTGATACATTCCGATTGTTGATCTTATCATAATATTTTGAACGGTTTATCTTGTTGATGCAGCATTATCCTCGCACCTATTTATCTAATGGGGATAGCGAGCAAGGGTCTAGCAACAAACCTGCTGAGCTAGTTGTTTTTGAAGAGGTACCTGAAGCTATATTTTCTGTTCTTGAAAGATTCAAAATTTGTATTCTATTGATGATAAATTGGTATGTTGGGTTCTAGGCTTGGTTGCCATTTGCTGTTGGCTCAGATGGTGGTTCCAGTTGCAAAAATGCAGGTGAAAAAGGATCCAAGGAACCTATTAATGCTGCTGTGAGTTTCACACTTATCCGATTTTTGTTTCTTCTTTAAGGGCTGGATTTACCAGAAAGGGTCTATGCTTGTGATTGAACGTTGCGTGAAAATATATCTTTCAGTCATTTTTTATGGTCAAATTTTTCGCTTTTATGTGTAAGGTGATGTTGGCATAATTTTAACTCTTAGGACATGTATCATAAATCCATTATGTTATTCGAATTCTCATTACACAGCATGAAGCTTATTTGTTTTTGTACTTGTAATAAAACGTTTGCTGTCGGGTCTTGCCGTCTGAAACCAACGAACTTGGAAACAAATTCATCATGCTTAGCAATTTATTCATTTATCCCTTTTAATTTAATTGCAGGGTTTTCATCTTCTATTAGCACGTCTAATTGAAGGTTTTGACGAAATGGAATCATCAGAGACCAAGGTATTTTTCTGTGTATTTCTGGTCGAAAGGCCATCAAGTTGCATGGATCTACTTGCTGCAGTTGTTGATAACACTTTGTCTCAAGTTGCTGTTATGTCATTAGCTAGATTTTACAATTTGCAGCAATAACATCAGTTTGGTAATTTTGTTTTCTTTCACACTGCAGTTGGAGCTCCTAGCAGAGATGATCTTGTTTGAATACCTGATCACTATACTTGAAGCGGATTTTCTGCCTCGTAACCAGGCATTCTTAGGTCTCTTACAAGTGGTTGAATTTATGAGTTTTTATATTTTTTACTCTTTGGTGTACTAACTATTTAATATATATTCAGCCAACTCCCGCTGGATCCCTCTTAGAGAATCGTTTCTGAATAAGCTTCTGGTATTTTTTCTAATCTCTATTGTCGTCTATATATGATTAATTACAGATATCTCTGCAAAACACAATGTTATATGACCTATTCTATATCAGCAATGTTGACTTTTGGTGTCAGGGGTCGAGAATGATGAACTACAAAGGACTTGTCAAAGATTGCCTTGATGTCATATCTATTCCATTTACTCCAATGGATCACGATTCTGAACCTCTCGAAACAATTTCATCTAAATTAACCGAAAGCAGTGATTTAGCTTTGGATCTTTCATTCCCGGAAGTGCAGAAACATGCATGTGAAGCTGTGCGGAAACTTCTAGTAATGGTATTTTTTTTCGAGCTCCTCTTATTTGAGGATGAAATCAGTCGTTCTTTTTTCGCTGTGTATTACTGTAACATTGGTTGCTTCTAGATGATGGAGCTTGACTCATCAAGAAAAAAGGCAGACACACAAAATCTCACTACCAGAATAGATGGCCAAAGGTATTACTGGGCCATCTTATAAACTTGATCGTATCTTATTTCTTCTCTACCCGCTCCCATGCCTTGGTCTTCAATCATCCTTCTCTTTTGACTTTCAGTTTTCCTTTCCTTTCCTTTATTTTTCCAGATTTGCGGTTGTTGATTTGATCCTGGATGAGCTCTCATATAACAAGGACATGATTTCTCCATTTCTTCAGGTAAATATATAATAAGTAAATGTCTCATTTAGCCATACTGGTCCATGATGATGGTTTTATATGAGATTAGGAGTTTTATACTGTCGTTCCATTAGTCAATACACGTATTCTTTCTCCCTGATTCTACTCATTTCATCTTTGGTAGAAAACATTCAGTGTAGTTACTAGCCTACCATTTTGTCGGGAATTACACTGATCAATCCAATCGGCTGTGTCTGTTTCTTTGGCCCATCTGCAATGTTGTGTTAATTCTTCTGTAGGCATTTGACGAGCCTGAATTGAAGATGGAGATAGTCTCACAATTTCTTCAGAAGTACACTGCCAAGGTAATATTTATAACTTTTAAGATCTTGTAATGATATGCTGATAACTTTGTCTACTGTTTGTTATTACTACCTTGATCGATTGCTGTCTGCATGCTTCCATAACAATTATCAAATTAGACGTGTGACGTGTCCCTAGTTGTTATGGGCGTTATGAGTAGTTAATAGTTTTGTTGTTATCAGCTGTAATGTAATGAGGCTTGACTTGATATCTTTCTCATGTGCCCAAAAATCATAATTTTATTGTCCTAGTGAAGGCATATTTTCAGGGTTAGATCATTAGCTTTGGAGCCGTGAGGCTCTTGTTACATACTTTCTTACAAGAAAAGTCGAAATCTAATGGGTCGCTCTTCGCTAAGCACCCCCTCTTTGTCCTAGAATAAGCCATTTCTAATTTGCAAGAATAGTGTAAACTTTGTTTCATCTTTGTCTCTCTTCTACTATTACCCCTTATCTGACCTGCATCTGCACCCTGCAGCCTTCTACTCGCAATAGGAAGTCAACTGATTCAGTTGATTCGTCAGTTCCCGTAGTATTCAAGGGCTTTCTGAATGATACAAGTACGAAAGCCATTGTTAAGAAACTTGGTGCAGAAGCAATTCAAGTGCTATTAGCGAATGCTCTTCAGGTGAGTCAACTGCTCTCTCCGCATTATATCATGAAACCATTCTTAGTCCTGTTAATTACTTGAAGATATGTCACCCTAAAAGTCCTGTTAATCGCATGAATATCTTAATAGATTCTTCATTTCCAATGGGACTGGAAACTCAATTGAACTGATTACACTTCTTTTGACGAGCAAGTACTAGTCATTTAATACGATTCAATATGCAATTTTTCTTTTTATCATGGATCACCGAAGGCAACTTTGTGTTAGGGGTAAGGCACTGAACCCCCCGCTCTTACCAAGCCATTTGGCGGGAGTCTTTGAGGTTTTGGGGTATAGTTTTTGTTGTTGCTGCTCCTGTAAATAATTTTAAAAAACGGCCTGCTTATGTTTGTAATTTAGGTTTTGTTTCACTCTGTCATACTGCAGGCTTCCATGTCAATTTCCAAGGACAAACTATTGGAGATATCAGGCTTGAAGGAAGATGATGGAAGCAACCCATTAAGTCACTTTTGCAAGAACCTAATATCTGCCTTTACCAGGCTTAAGAAAATCGACGAGTAAGTTTCAATACCATTGTGACTGTGTGCGCAATGGTATAAAGCTTATAGATGAGAGTTATAGTGCTCTTTCATGTCTTTGTGATTTACTGTACTTCCAATTTGGTTCGTTTTGGGGAAATTCTTCCATGGACCTTCAGAAGTGTTTTTTTCTCTTTCCAATCCCGCTAAGTAAGTTATACGGAGTTTACTTCGTGCATTTTCTTCATCTGAGTCTTACAAATATAACTTTTTCGATGCAGGCGCCTAGAGATTTTGCCGATAGGTAAGGAAGCATTATTCACAGCAGCAAGTGTTCTCTCTGCAGGGTCATAGTCATTTGTAACTTATCTGTAGTCTGTACAGTGTTCTTCAGTTTCACCTGTAAATATTCATTGTATGGAGAAAACATCAACTTTCGGCATTACGATGCCCCTTTTGTTCTCTGTTATCTTCATGCACACATTGCTCTAAGATTCATTTTCTGCTTTTTAAGTACTTTAGCTAAAAGAGATTTAGGTCTTGAAAGCTTAAATATAAGCAATATGGTGCTCACCGAAATGCTACATAAGTAGCATTGTTTTTGAAATGAGACAATTTCAACATCAATGTATTCACATAAACCTGGCTTACCAAGAGTATTTTCTGACACTAAAAGTCGTGTTTTATTTGCCGAGTTTCAGTCACTAAATAAAATCATGACACAGTTTCAACATTTCGATATTCTTCAATTGAATTGAAAGTCGGAATCTCAAAAGCAAATTTGTAAATATCATTTATGTTCAAATATTGCCATAATGTACACAACTGTAGAGAGTTTTTAGGGTTTCTCTAAATCTTCAAAAAGAATGTCATCGACGTCAAATAACCACAATGAATTCACTTCTCTTCTGCGTCATTTTTATGCCTGCATAACATTGACAGCTATGAACATCACAACAAAATACAGTATACACAAGTATTAAGTCCTAAGGAGTTAAATACTTACTTGGACGGCTGCGGCGACTCTAGTTGCATGGTAACAGGTCCATCATTGACCAAATCGACCTTCAAATCATCAAGGTGAAAAAACTCAAGAAAAAACAATGATAGGTACCTCAGTAGCTAAGTTGAACTAATATTTCAATAAAGACGGTCATCTATAGAATAGAAAATTTCCATTTCGAGGTCGAGGTTGGGGTTAATTTCACTTTGATGATCTCAAGTATGATTATATGAACATTTTCTCATTTACGTCAATTTTACTTTGATGCCTCGACGTTCAGGATAATTCCACGTTGTTGGAGGTTGAGGTTTTATTGTTTCTACTTCGGTGACCTGATGGCTGATGTATGAATAATTCAAGACATGAGGCACCAAAACGAGAAATAACAGAGTATTCCATCACCAAAGTGGAATTATCGCAAATCTCGGCAAACCAAAGCAGAAATTTTTCGAAAAACAACATTAAAGAGTATATATAACAGTATAACACATCTTACCTTCATCATTGCTCCAAATATGCCATCTGCAATAAAAAAAAGGAACAAGACATGCGCGATTATGCATTGTTTCAAGTACAGTTGCAAAAATCTGAAATCTAGGTTTTCATTGAGAGACTACTGTTTCCAAAAAATTCAGCATCAGTTTGATGTCTATGATTAAGGTTCTTTAGCTAGCCAAGCCAATAGAAAAGAGGACTGGTGTTACTTAATTCTTTATAAAATTGCAATTTTCAGAATCATAGATAATTTTAGGTGGGTTTGAAACATAAAACTAACATGACAGGACCAAGAAGAAAGAGTTTGTACGAACACATGCTATAGAAACATAACACAAATTGCCCTGTTGATGTCTCAAAATTTTGATTTTCACTTAGGTGATCTAAGCATGGTATTACGCAGTCGTATGTATAGGATCGCGGTGACGTCTATGACGCTGTGATACGCTCATTGCCCTGATTCATCACATTTTTTTATTATATATATCATTCTTATAAGTTGTATTAGTGCAATAACGTCTCTAATAACCGTGTACCGGTGATGTATCCATCAAGTATCGGTTAAATCCGTTAAACATCGGCCGTTTTTGAAAACCCTTCACATAAGGAAATAAATTGTCAAGGAAAGCAGAATTTTTTTTAACATAAGAGGCGACACATTGCGTAAAGCCCAATATATAATACCATGGACCTGAGATATGAACAAATTCTCACTTTTCTTTTTTGGTTGACATGAGCAACAAAGAAAAAGCCATCTTTAATCACAAAAAAAAAAGTGACTACCTTTAATCATGTCGGCTTTGTAGCTTTTCCGGAATTTCTCAACTAAAGACTCATAGAATGGCTTTGCGCTTTGAGGCGGCATAGCCACGTGAAAGTCCGGCTTGTTACCCTTCAATATTCCATAAAGTGTGAATTGGCTCACTGCCAAAATCACAAACATAACTTCAAAGTTCCAAGAGAAAACAAAACCTGTAAAATTTTGGCCCAGCATTTCACCTACCTAATAACACCTCATAATTTCTCTGCATAACCTGCAATCATCATTTTGAATTTCATTCTAAATTACATACTACAAAAGCAAGTACACCTACAAGAAAAAAAATCGATAAATAGAAACACCATAACAGAAAATTTTCAACGGGGACAAGGTAAGAGACTTACACTTTGATCCCAACTTTTTCCTGTCGTCTCATTTGGGAACAATCTCATGTTCAACACCTTTCTACAACTGCAAATTATAAAAAAAAAAAACATCATATTCCGCTCAATCCAAAACTTAAAACAAAATTCAAAATTTTATAACACAGACAACTAGAAGAAAGCATACTAAAGTCCATATAACTAACCAAAATCATAAGGGTGCGCTTAGAATGCATTGAGGAGGGAAAGGGAGGAGAGGGTATCAAAGGGAAAGGGAGCAAAGGGGGAATGGAGTATTATCCTTTGTTAAAGGAATTTCGATTTGTCCTGGAGGTGGGAAAAAGGATCCTTCCTATTCCATGCCTCTCCAAGGCTACTTGCTAACCAAATACGGGAAATTGTCTCCCTCCCCTCCCCTTCCCACCAATTTCCTCAATTCAAACAAGCCCTAAGTCTAAGACATTCAAGGAACAAAACCAAGACTACAACACCGAAAAAAAAAAAACTTAAGTGTGAGTGCTAAACTAATAAGCACCATAACTGCTCTCCTTCCCTCCCTTTCCCTCCAAATTCCTTTCCCCTTGCTGCTCCTTTCAATAAAAAAAACACAAATATTTCCTTTCCCCTTGCTATATTATTATCAAATTAAACATATGACATACTCATACACATAAACGCCAAATTCGTATGACGTACTCACAATATATCATTTCTATTCTGAACTTAAACAGTCATATTCACTACCATTGTTATCTGATACATTCCTTTCCCTAAGGAGATGGCTACATTTCAATCATAGACAATTAGACATAGTCGTGCTACCGGTTTAGCTCAGTTTCCTTACTGCAATTGGAGGCCCTTAGTTACCTCATTTCGTGTCTATTCTACTATCTTTGGTACTCTTTGGGCCTGTTTGAACTGAGGGTAACTATCAACCTGAGACCGTAACTAAAACAATACACGGAAGTAGGAGGTAGTTGTGATCGGGAACAGGAGAAGGAGATGAAGATACTGTAATAACTACCGCATTAAGAGGGTAATACACTAAAACTTACCCACCACCCCGTAGGATAACGCATTACGAAGTAATGATTATCCCATCTCCACTTCATCCCACCTCCCAATTCCTTTGTCTTCCCTTCACCACCATCATTATCACGTAACGAGAATCCAAAGTACAAGCCAACCCTTCCATGTAATGTCTTAAGTATTCCCTACTTCAATCAACATAAAAATCTAATCTTTATCTATAGCATTTCAAGGTTTACTTTCACAAGTTATAAAACCAACAACAACATCATCAGAACCGTAATCCCAAATTGGTTTAATCACAACTCAAATTGAAATTAGATAATAAAAAAAAAGACAAGTTATAAAACCCAATTATGAATAATCAAATCCCACATATCAATATTAAACATTTTCACACAAAATTCAAAAAAAAAAAAAAAAAAACACCCACCAAAAAAACAAGATAAAAGCATAGAAATTACATATAATCGGAGTCGGAATCGGTGTCGGATTCAAGAATTCCAACAAGAACAAGATACCCAGGTCCAATTTTTGAAACAATTTGACCTTCAACCTGTCAATCATACAATAATAGTACAATGATCAGCAAAAACAAACCAAAATGCAAGCATTAAAAAGAAATGGGGAAGAACTAAGAAGAGTATTAACCTCAACAGATGCAGAGGAAACACGTTGAACAACAGCTCTCATTGCTTTGGTAAAAAAGAGTGAGCTTTTTCTTTGAATTTGAGGTTTTACTATAAGACTTCTTAGAGGGTTTAAGAGGAAAGATGTTTGAAGATGTGGGTGGTGTGACAATGTCTTAGCCATGTAGTCTTTAGAGTGAGACTTGTTGGTTTTGTGAGACGGTTTTATACCCCGAAACTCATCGAAGAAAATAAACTTTAAAGTTATTTACTTTGAGAATTTATTTTATCACGAGTCTTGTATGGTAAATTATCATATTCACGTTATTAATCGTAAGAGTTATTCAACTTTAACTAAAGGTTTCCGTTCGAGACACCAGCGGTCTGAAAACTCATCGTAGATAGTTTTAATGTTTTATCACCCATATAGTCTTATCTCACTCAAATCTGACCTACAATAAGTGATACTATATATACATTAGAAATAATGAATATACAAATTATATGGTAATTACGATGTACATATATTTTTGGGTATATCATCCGATTTAGTCCGGATTCGAGCCGGGAGATGCACCTATTCAAAAAGTTAAGAATCAATCGACTTAAACTACGTACTCGGTAGCTTACTTTGATCTGGCCCAACTTCTTATTATGATGGATAAAGTGAATATTTCATTGAACTTTTTATTATGGTGCATCACGTGAGTAGATGGCCCAACTTCTTCTCAAGTTTAGGTTTGTAGTTAGGTCCACAAAATTCGTTGTTTCTGCCCGACATGGCCCGGTCAATTAATAGACTATACCATCAGTTGTATTACAATCGGTGGTTTAGAATCCGAGTTCTTTACTAAAATTTTCAAGTTTTTTTTTAAAGAGTCTGAGATATATTATAGAGTTCTAAACTCACACATTTGAACATAATTTTTTTTTTAAAAAAAAATTCAAAAAAATTACATATAAACTAGGATAAATGTATAGTAATTGTACAATGCTTATCATATAACCGGAGGTATGGTAGTATTTACCTGGCCCGGTGGTGTTCACAAAAACAAATTAAAAAAGAAAAGGAATTATCATTATTAATTTTTAACTTTTGATATTTTGTACCGATGAACGTCGACATATTTTTATAGCTCTTGTTTGTGCGTCCTACAATTATGACATACAGAGTATATTTTATAAGCTACCTAAGAAAAACATTGTTGTAAATCTTGAAGTTATGGCTTAATTATATCATATAATATAAGAGAACATAGATGAATTTACGTGTATTATGACAATGTGGCACTTGATAGAAGTTGAACCTAGAGTGACCCTAACTTTAAACCTACTCCTATCTTAAAATCGTTAAAATTATGTTCGGAATTTATTATTTATAGCCATTCGATAGAAAAATAGTGAATCGACCAGTTTATAAGTAATTAGGCTTCTCCTCCTAGCTATTACCAATTCACCAATTACGTTCACTTATACGTATTATTATAAGCCCGCTACCGAGAACTCTACCCTAATCTAACTCAAATGTTTACGTCTTTCAACAATCTTACGAGAGACTCTACCCTTCAACAAATAAATAATGTGCTGCAAATTAAGATCCATGGATAAGAAATAAAGATGTTTATTAATAGTATTATCAGAAATTTGATTTGTTGACATAATAAAGTAAATAGAATTGGGTAATTGCTTAAAGATATGTATCCTGCATGTGCTTATAATTAATGAAGTTAACCATAAGTATGTCCCCTATTTACTACAACCATGTTTGCATTTAGTGAATCTTGTAAGCGCTTTTTCCGCTTAAGACACACATACCCATTCCATTTTAATTGCCAATTTTACTTACAAATACTATATATTTATTCAAATCATTAGTTATAAAACATCGGACACTATTAGATTCATTGCCTGCTGCTATGTTTTTCAATCACACAATTCCTAATCAGATCGGTGTTTCACAAATTTTAGAATAAGACGGTCTCATACGGTTGACGAATAATACCCCTAATTGTGCATGGTAGCGGAATTAGGATTTGATGTTAATTAGAATATAATGGATGACCATGAGACGGGTATTTTGTTTTCTCAAGTAATTATTTATCTACTAAGGACTGTATTTAAGGAGTTAAATACCGCCCTAAGGACTGTATTTAAGGAGTTAAAATACTCCCTCCATTCAAGTCCAAATACAACATTTCTTTTTTTGACACTATTCATGAGTGAAGAGAATCATTACGATTCCTTGCAATATGTAAGATAAAATATGATCATGTGAGATCTTGTTTGATTCGCCTTTATAAGTACAATAAGATTATCTAATTTTTATATTTTTTTATAATGTAAAACTCGAGATATTTACGTTACAATTCGTGCATTGACAAACGTGTAAATGAGAAATGTTGTGTTTGGACTTGAATAGAGGGAGTATAAAATTAGTACTTAATAATATTGTCATTAATTGCATCAGTTTTGTGCAATTTTGTCATTATTTCTAATATAAATACCAATTTTTAGAAGATTTTAACTTCTTATATACAAACCTAAGAATTGTATTTAATATTACCCTTAATAAATAAGACGGAGTAAAGGTTTTATATAAAAGAACCTTTCACACTGTAAGACGGTTTTATCCAATAATCACTAAACATAATAAGCTACTAATAAGATATGGATATATAGGATACACCAAAAGGTGTTATTTGCATGCATTATAGTCTTCCTATCGTTAAATCTTCAACCACTAAAATGACATTGATTTCGAAATTATTGAAGTAAGAAAAAGTAAGATGCATTGAAGTAACTTTTCTTCTATAAAGAATGCTTGTAGTTTTAAAAGCAAAGTATATCATCAATATCCTTTATTTGTTTAATCAGTGAAGTAGGTCGATGAAGATATAACATATAAGAGGGTAAGTCAGTGTAGTATTAATAGTAAAGAATTAATCATACATATGCCATTTTAGTTGGAGACAAGTTGGTAGGAAAATAAAAGTTTTTTTTAGGTTAAATTTAGAGATGAATGAGAGAAATATAGTAAAGAAGTGAATTGTGAAAACAACTAGAGGAAATAATCATAAATGTATAGCTAGTACAAGGTATGGAGACGTGTTATAAACTTTAAATTGTTCCTTTAATTATAAGGATATTTGTTTTTTACCACGTGATTCAAGGCGATATGAAAAACCTTTCTTAAATTAGATATATATGAAAATGTAAAAGTACGTTTTATCTAGGTAAAATGTATGTTTTAAAGTACATAAAAAAGAGTTGAAAACGGACGATATTTTTACATGTAAAAGATGTACCATCTCTTAAAATTAACGTAGACATGTATTTTATCACGGTTTGAAATATACCATAAGTTTACTCGATATTCTTAATTATTCTTAGGTAATTAATATCACTTAGTTACGTACGCAAACTCATTTTAAGACAAAAAAAGAGTGGAAGATCAAGAGGAGGATAAGGGGAGTTACGTATGAAGTTGATCTCTCTTAGGACTGGTCATTTTAGTTTGAAATAATAATACAGAGTTTTATGATCATTTTATAAGAAAATGTGAGGGTAACATTTAAGTGGCGAATGTAACCTCGTCTCTATTTCAGACGAATTTAATCCGTCTCAAAACACGAATTTGCCTTACGTAAGAGCCACCAAAAACCACAAGAAACGAGGGAGTACGTGCAAAATGCAATACATATGGATTGACGTCAATTGATAATTTAAGTTGTTGGGTTTATTTTGAAGACCAATGTTAGTAGTTTTCGTAAATTTAGTAGAATTAAAGTCTTTAACACAAATTGATGCAAATTCCAACTCGAAGTCTCTGTGTTTCTTCTGATTTTCTGATGACTTTCGGCAGAGGTTTTAGTTATCTTACATCTTTCTTTGTTTCACAGTTTGCAATGCTTTGACAATGACATGCTTCATTTATCTGCTAAGTAATTGTATAAACTGTTGTTAAGTAACGCAAACACCAAAATCCTAGTACAAATTATGTACGTACAATTAGTCAACGAGGACACGTAAATATAGTGGAGTATTAAAAAAAGGATTATTAAATACGGTTGGTCTCATTGAACACGAGACGTATCTCACTTGTTCTATCATTTACGTCCTTGTGAGAGGGGTTTTGATATGTATTTATTGAAGACGTATATGCTCTATCTTCAATGAGAATTTGCGAGTTAAATACTGGCTACAAAAATTTCTAAATTGGATATTTATATTTAGAAAAATAGCGGTGAATAGGATTAAACTTCATGGTTTGCGTAAGGTTGGGATTTTGAGCATAATGATTCCAAAAACGATATAAATGACTAAGCCCTTGTATTCAGATAGTAGAAAACCAGCGTCGTTCATAATAGACGGTTATTTCTCCTCATTGTCTCAACTCTTGTATAATTTGAGTTCGCTCTTCAATTATACATAAATAGCTAAATACTTATTCTTTTTTTTTGTAACCTTTCAAAGTATATAAAGAGTGTCTCCAATATATAATTAAGCTAATGTCATTAGGCTCAATACTAACTTAAGTCTTAAGGTAGTCTCTGCTATAGATCTACGGTTTTGGATCACACTGAGGTTTCAATTTTGTTCAAAAATGTCATTGTATATGAAGTATGAACATTTAAAAAGTTTTGTGGAAATGAATGAACAGTACAAGTGTTATTTCACTAAAATAATCTCATTTAAATAATTTCCACCAACTCTTATGCTTTTGTAAGAAAGATATTATTCTCTGTAATTAATTAATAATTCTCTGATATTTTATTGTAAATCCATTTTATGTATAAGTCTACTATAAAAAAAAAAGTATATGTTATCATGAGATTATATGATGAGATTACATATTTCATTAATTGATATAGTAATAATTTACTTAATTAGGTCTTACAAATGAAATGGTCTCAACTCTCAAGCAAGTGTGTTGCCAAAGCACATTTTCGACCAAAATACGGTCTCGTTGACTACCAATCAAATGTTAGTAGTGATATTATTTGCCAATTAGCAACCTACGGAGTATTAAGATTTCAGACTTTCCCTTCTAATCAGCAACCAATTATACGTTAGATTTCTTATGTTGACCACTAAACTGCGACTGTTTTCTAATCAGTTACGACTTTGTAGGACTTATGACTAACTACAACAACCATTTGTCAATAACACATACTTGATATATACTCCTTCCGATTCAAATGAAATGTGGAAAAATGAGCGATAAAAAAGAAAAAAAATAGGCGGACCATGTAATTTTGAGTTTAATTGTAAGTTGATATGTTGATCATTTTGTGTAAATATGAAATGAGTATAAGGATATTTCGATAATGCTCTGAATCAAATAAGGTATGTTACATTACCTTTGGTCTGTATAGGAGGGAGAACTATTTTTAAACATTGATATTCAATTTTGGTATACAATTACTTATTTAAGACGGACTATATAAAACTAAATGTTAAATACCCAAACGGTATCTAATTGGGATTTTCCTAATATTTGTCTGGGTTAGGGTTTGCGTTTGGACCTTTTTAGGTTATTTTGTAGTGACTTATAGAGTAGTGTAAAAACTGTCCAAATTTCACTTCAAGCATCTATACATATATCATAAGTTCATAACAATATGAATTTGAAATTCTTATATATGTAATCTCCTCAATATCATTAATAAAACTCTTATCCCTTCTGACATTTGGATGTTATTAACATTAGTTAACCACTGCACATAACATCGTGTGTTACCTTTTTTTTTGCGCTTCTTTTACGGATTATCTTTTATCGCTTCCATTATAACAGTTCCAAAGCCACATACTATCTACTGATCTACATGCAGCTATCTATTACTGTGATAAAATATTTTATGAGCTGCTAACATCACAAATTACTACTCACACACAGTCACACCACCACCAAGTGCTCAAAACAGTTAAAACTATGACAAGAAACTACATCAAGAATTAAATAATGAAACAATAATAATAATAATATATAGAAATCCATTCAAACTCTAGTGCATGAAATTAAGTAAAATAGAAATAAAAACAAAACAAAACAAAGCAATGCAAATCGTATACATTACACAATATAAAGATTGATTGACTAGACACTAAGTTAGATTGATATGCTCTATCGTTAGTGTCTTTTGCAGGAAATATATGAAGAGGTATTGGAGAGTAGGCCTGCTTTTCATATCTTAAGTGTCCTACCTCTTTCTTTTCTGTACTTACTACTTCTTCAATTCAGAGCATCTCTTACTTACTTGTTTCTCATCAATGTTTTCGTGAAATCTAACTTAAGCAACATCATAACTAAACTATGACATTTTTTAAGCTTTTATTGATCCTTTTTCCCCTTTTGTGATTACATTTCTAAAGAGCATGTGATAGGTTAGTTTACTAGCTACCCATATGAATTGGCTTTTTTTTTTTAAATAAACGAAACTAGTATAAGAATATTGATTTTGGTAGGTATCGGGTACTAGGTCGGGTGGTCAAAGATACGGGCTAGGCTGGAAGCGGATCGGGCCAGGTGAAGGGGGCCGGAACCGGACCTAGGTAAGGCCAAGTCGGGCCAGGGAAGATGGGGTAGAAGGGCGGGTTTTGGGCGTGCTGGGGTCAGGCCGGGTACTGGAGGGGCCAGGCTAGGTGTGGGGGCATGGAACCGGCCTAGGTTGGGAAGGCAGGATAGCAGGCTGAATATGGTGGCCCTAAGGGCGGGTTGGGAACGGCCGAACGGGTATGAGAATAAGTATTTAGTAACAATATTAACTAAGTTATCGACATCTTTTAATATCCTGCATAAAAAAATTGCAGGATTAAGTTTAACCTTCAAATTTGGAACACGCGTGTCTACTGCCTAGATAAGGGATGTACATCACGAGTTTGCATTTTGTCAATTGGCATTTTCAGATGAAGGTAATGGTCTAAAATTAGGGCGTAGAAACGAATGAGTAATGCAATTTCAAATTAAATTATGGAGTGTCCACACGCTCACAAGCTAAAGTGGATTAAAACCCCTCACCTTTTTTTTGTTATAATTATATTTTCTATGGAAGAATGAGTTGTCAATTCGTCATTGATCAGGGATTTTTGTATTTCTTAAAGAAATTTTAATTTGATACATTCTTACTCCGTATTTCTAAGTACTCAGCTTTAAAATAATTTTACGAATGAGAAGAACCCGAAATAATCTTAGCCAAAAGAATAGTTATATATACATATTTAATGTTTGATTAAATCTTGACTATGAAATATTTTATGATGATGATGAACGGAGTAAGCCGAGAATCATTCAACTTAGTTTTTCATAACATGTAGTAATATTTTCAAAAAAAATTGCATACGTAACTCTTGTTATAAATATGTAAGTCAATTTTATTATAAATATAAATATAATTGATTTAATTATATATATATAAAACCGTCTCATACATTACTCTCCATGATTGTATTCATTTGTCTTAGCAAGTGAACATAATATGAACAACTTTTTATTAACAAAATGTGAAAACACCATTGTAATTTGACTTATTTCTTCAAAAAAATAAAAAATGGGTCAAAACTTCCACACCAATAGAAAGTTCATATAATGAAAATAGTTAATTTCTCACCAATGAACTATCTTTGAAAATTTGGAAAGTCTTTAACCCTTTAAAAAATCAAGAGAATATAACCTTATAATAATAGCTCAAAATTTGAGCATAAATTTAATTGGATGAATTAGATAAACATAACTTGTTATATTATTTGATAATGGAATAAATGAAATGAAATACAAAGTGTCAACCCCAAAAGTATAGATTCATTCATTCATTCAATCCTCCCAAAACCCTCGAGTCAATCCAAAAGGCTTTAAACTCCCAACTTTTTTCTTACCCAAATTTAGTCTTCTCCTTTACAAATTGCAATAACTCTTCTCTTCCCCTATTTATTCCTACAACAACCTCTTCACATTTTAATAATCCCATTAATCCATAACCTCTTCCTTCAACCAAGCAAACTAAAACTTAGAAATATAATAATTATTATATAAAATAATAATATATAATAACAATAATTATGGAGATAGAGTAGTAGTGACACAAATAATATTGTTTTTTTTTCTATATATTTTTCATTAAATTAAGAGACAAAACTAGCAGAAACTATAATGCATTAGTGCAACAATCAAAGGTACAGAATTAATTGTTTAGTTTTAATTTAAATTTTTTTAATTTAATTTTTTTTTCTGTTTTTGTATTTAAATTTTCATAGTACTATCAATCAAATAGTAAGAATTTGAAAGAGGAAATATTCTAAATATGTCCCCTACACCCTTTTCATTCCATGCCTTTTCTACTTCTTGTTTGAGTGATTTGTGATCAATTTTTATTAAAGCAAAGGCATGGGCCTCCTCTTCTCCTCCACTTTTCCTATCTATCTATATATATTTAATAAAATTGTACATCCATTTTCATATATTTATTTTATTTAAATATTTAACTATATATTAAATCTCACAGGAGATTTATGTTTTTTTTTTGGTGCAATTTTTTGAAGGTGACAAGCAATATATATATATATATACATATACAAGGGCACTTATAAGAAGATCATATTATTATTATTTGCTGAAAACCTAGAAACTTCATAAACAAAAAAGAATAATCAAGAAGAAGAAGAAAAAGATGGCTTCATCAAATAGACATTGGCCAAGCATGTTCAAGTCTAAGCCTTGCAATCATCATTCATCTCTTCTCTCGAACTCGTGTGCTCGTTCTTCCGATAATTCTCCCTTCTCTTCGGGTATAATTTACTTATAATTTATTATTCAGTGATCGAGTTAGAAAATACAATTTCAAACAATCGCGGTGACACAAATAATTTTTTAATTTTTTTAGATTTAGATTTAGATGAAATTCATGGTATTTAATTTTTATTTTACACTAATAATATATTTCTCTATAATTTCCCTATTTATTTTCAAAATTGAGTGGAACAACAAAAATTCCCTACTCACTTACCCATTTTAGAGAATAATTGTTCATTCTACATAAAGGTGACAACAAATAAATACCTTGATTTTTCCTATTAAATTTTAAACTATTTTCCAAATTTTTAATTTTAATTCCGACTTAAAGAAAGTCATAGTTACAAATCTTTAAGTTCTGAATGCTACCCACCAATTGTAGACGAGTTTTATATAATTCTAATCTTATTAGAGTCAAATAATACACTAGTACAACATATATAGGTTATACCTAAATAATTAGGGTTTCATTTCATTTGTGTTTTCTATATGATCTAGGGAATGAAGAAAGGAGTACACCGGAGCCAAAACCTCGGTGGAACCCGAAACCCGAACAAATCCGGATCTTAGAAGCCATATTCAACTCCGGGATGGTTAACCCACCAAGAGATGAGATTCGGAGGATCCGAGCTCAACTTCAAGAATATGGTCAAGTTGGTGATGCTAACGTCTTTTATTGGTTCCAAAACCGTAAGTCTAGGAGTAAAAATAAACAAAGAACCCTTCAATCTAAATCCACGGTTACCGCGACTGCGACCGCTACCACCTTGTCATCCTCCTCATCTTCTTCAGATAAGAATAACAATTCTCCTAATAATTCTATTAATAATAGAATTAAAATTGGTAGGAATAATAATAATAATAATAATAATTTGGTGGGTGGTGAACAATTTGGTAATTCTCCTACTTCTGTTAATCAGTGTAATGAAAATAATTATTTTCATCCAATTATTAATAATAATGGTAATAATAATAATAATAGTTTAAATAATAATAATAACAATAATAATACCCATGATTTTATTTCCCATGAGCCTGTTTTTTTCCCTTTACATCAAAGTGGTGTAAGTGTAGTAGGGAATAATTTTAGCCAAGGGTTATGTTTTGCTAATAATAATACTCATATGATGAATGGTGGCGATCAAATCCACGTCTCGGCCTCGTCTGATCAGACGATTGGTGGGTTCTCTAGCCTACTTTTCGGAGACATGTTTAGTGGTGGCGGCCTTGGTGGCGGTGCTGGTGGTGGTGGTGAGTTGAAAGGAGATGATGAGGTGGAGAAGTTGAAATTCCAACATGAATTGAATTTCTTGGTTTCTACTCCAAGTGCTACTCCTTGCACTCTTTCTTCACCTTCTCCTGTTGTTTCTACCCCTACATCGACCGTGATTTCAAGCAATCTTGGACAAATTCTAGGTAATGCGATTATTTTATTTCGAAACTTTTTTCAGTCGCAATGTTATACTCTCTTCGTTTAAGTCAATTAGTTAAAAAAAAAGTGTTGTATCACATAGGATTTTAATTATCTTGCTTAAATGAGGTAGTGTAACATTTAATTTATGAAGCTTTTTAGTCGGAAATTTGTACTCCATTTGTCTCGGTCAATTACTTAAAAAAAAGTATCATATCATAGATATCGGATTTGAATCTTGCTTAAAAAAAAGGTGTGTGACAATTGATCGAGTAGAGCATGTCTATTTTCTTAGAATTTGCTTTATTTTATCATAGGTTTTATGCAAGACATTTAATTATACTAGAGCTTTGAAATAACAGTAGGTCTTGTTTAAGACGGGTCGGATCTTGCAACGGGTATTTTGTGAGAGGAAATGGGTAGAGGGGACAAGGTGGGCTCCCCCCATGTGCTCTCCACTCACCCTTGATGGGTATTTTGTGAGAGAATATGGTATCCGTCTTAAGCTTAAGACGGATACCTCCGTCTTAAATAAGAATTTGTGTTGAAATAATAACACAAGCCCTTTTTTATTTATTGATTAAATAGATAAAAATAAAATGGAAATTAAAAGATTGTCACCATTATTATTATTATTAGGTCAGTTGAATAATCATATCATAATTATATCAAGCTAGTTAAAGTTATTGGAATGATGGGCATGACATGATGCAACTGATATGACTGATGTTAAGTAACATGTAAACTGAACTCAAAACTACACACTGTCTGTCTACACCTATAGTTATAGGACAACTTTGAACAAATGTGCTTTAAGAGAGGGCTCTTTTTGTCTTTTCCAACACACCGGACGTGTGCATGGCTATTTCTGTTTGATTCTCTTTTGTTTCAACTTTTCAATACAAAAAATATTAATCATAATTCATAAGTCAATGGCTAAGATAGTCGTCGGTCTGTCTGATGTACGCAGTTTTATCCTATGTTAATATAGCATAGAAATAGTTGTAATAATAAAGTTAATTGTATGTTATGTATATAGGTGGTGTAGGAGAAGTCGGGGACATGGTCGGGAAGTCGACGGTATTCATTAACGGGATGGCGATAGAGGTTCCGTGTGCACCATTTAATGTGAGGGACGAGTTTGGAGAGGATGTGATGCTAGTGAATGCATCAAGTGGACACCCAGTTATGACTAATGAGTGGGGTGTTACACTTCATGCTCTACAACATGGTGCATCTTACTATTTAGTAAGTGCACAAGTTGTTGCATCTCCTTTGCTTGATAAACTCACTACATCTGATCTCTTGGCCTCAGAATACCCCTACCAGGTAATCCTACTTTTAAATTATTTGTTACGGAGTATTGTATACAAATGTCACATGTCATGTTTAGAAATCGGATTTATTGTTATCTTCTTCGTTACAAAACAAGTCTTAGGCCTGTATTTATCATTTTCCTTAACTTTATTGATTGTGCGAAATATGTAGCTTGTAGTTTGACTCATGTATTCTAATTAATTTTTTGTGATTGATTTGTTCTATTGATTAGTGTGAATTTCAAAGGTAATAATGTAATACTAGTTCTTTTTGTTAGACCATAAAATGTCCTATATAATCCATCCTAAACCAATTTTTTCCATTACCATATACTCCGTATATAACTAGTAAAATGTATCTGTATTACCTGGTAATTAATAATAATCATAATAATATACATAATTACGTAGTATTAAAAAATTACATAATATATAGATTATATTACTCTATGAGTCTATACTATATGATATCTACTTAAATATTTACACCATTTATACTTTTTCTGTAAATATTTCATGTCAACAATACCACAATAAAATTTTCTTGAATATTCAATAAAGTAGTCTTTAGAACTTTTTCATGGCGCCATGATCAAAGTCTCTCAATTAATAAGCTTCAACTTGTATTCGTTCTTTTTGCGTGTGTATAATAAATAATCTAATAATAGTAATAATAATAATATAATAATCAATACTCTTGATCTTGATCATGCAATGTTTTTTATGTGATAAATCTGACAACAATTTGTAACCCTTTTTGCAGATCTAAACAAAGTTCAATCCAAAGACTGAGAAAGTTTCATCCTTGAAGCATTATTACTAGTCATTAGGTTTAAATTATAGTTAGTATTGTTGTAAGATATATGTTGAACGAACTGTTAGCTAATATAAATATGGATACCATATATTAAGATTTTTGTTGCGTTGAATAAGTGATTTTTTTTGTCATCATAAAACATCTTATTTTATTTTGTGTTATTTAATCGATTAATCTATTCGTCTATGTTTTACATAATTTTACTACTTATTTCTCTTAATTTTTATTTATACAATATTCGCATACATTTAGTTCTCTTGAATACCCTTATAAAAATATTTTCTTCATATATCAACAAACTTAGCCGATAAAGTCATGAGAGATGATGACCTAATAAGTTATATTCCCGGCAACATCTAATTTGTTGTTGTTGCTCCCTTTACAAAAATAGCAATATTTACCAAACGATCCTATTGATATACTCTCTCCGTTCCGATCATTTGTTTATTATTTTCAACTTTTGGTGTCTTATTTATTTGTTTATCTTTCTATACTGAGAATGTTTTCTATGAGTATTTCGATATTTCTACAGGACTGTTGTCAATTTTCATCCAATTCCCCTACCCACAAATTTTCCCAAATGTTCTCCTTAATCTTTATGTGGAAAGTAAAGGTAAACAAATCACCGGGACAGGGAAATACTTGTAACTTGTAAGACATCATTGTTTCAAAAACTTAACCTTTAGTAATATATTTGAAAATTTTACATATTAATCTATAACATGAAATAAAGGGGATATCTATGTGTGAGCACAATTAATGCATTTGAATGATCAGGTATAAAACAGATCAGATGTGGTGAGATCATCATTTTCTTAAATCAAGCAAGTTTTTGAGACTAACGTTTTGCTCTTTATTGAGTAAATATGTATATATATATATACGTTATGCTTATTCACCTTTTCCTTGAACTCTTTATATGAACTGGTCTTAGGTCTTTAATGCTCATTCTAATAACGTCAGCGTAATATGTGATGTACTGATGATGATGCCCTTAAGTTTTAAGGTACTAAAAGAATGGCATAAGATCTAGTGTATTATATCAGATTATTTTAATGTTATGTACGTTATTAAGGGAACTTTTAATAGTTCTAGACTTCAAGAGTTCTAGATATATATATATATTTTTTTTTTTTTTTTTTTTTTTTGCAGCAGCAGTAAAGATAATGTAGCTTACATTGTACCAATCCGACTCCCAGAGTCAGATTTTATTATTACATTATTGGAATAAGTAACTAAACTAAGGATAGGGGTGATAAATAAAGCACGCTTCTTGAGGGGACGATCGGAGCTGGCCAAATGTGGAAACATATCTTTCCTCTTCTTTATTAGCTGAGCTTCGGGGGAATACCTACAACAAGACACACTTACGCCACTAGGACGTAGAAATTTACGATTGAGAGATCCACTTGATGAGCAAGTAGATAAATTGTGTCTTGGAGATTGATCCCCTTTGCTGTAATTCTTCTTTGGAGTGATTATTCTCCTTTTCTTTTTCTTTCTCATTTGATGATTGAAAGGGAACCTGCAAAAAATAGGCGTCCTAGGGCCACACTGAAATCTTTCAAACGAAAACAAACATTTCTCCGTGAAAGAACAGAGTAAGGAAGGTTGATGGTCATTAGAGGAAGTTGATAATAAGGCAGGTTGATGGTCATTAGAACCATACTGAGCCTTAGGGCACGAAGAAGTAGCATTGTGGTCAATCACATGAGCAAAAGTCAAACCTGAATCATGAACAGTAACCTTAAAGGGTTCTTGGATGATTTGGGTATCTAGAGAGGTGAAGTTGTCGCCTAACACAGACGCACTCGAACTTGTGCAAGAACCAGCAGGATTCATATTAATGATGTCTAAAGAAGGCGACTCTTCATTGTTGACAACCAAATTCTTAGAATTCTTATAACTCCCCTTTCTAGGACACCTCCTTCTCCTCTTCTTTTTCATCTTACAACTTTCTTTTGTAGTGCTTCCTGGACTTTCCTTCTTTGTAGTCACAATATTTAGGATCCGGATTGTTATGACTGACAAATTTCTTTTATGATAAAAGCTCAACTCTTTTTTGTTAAGGAGCTTTTGATAAGCTTGTGCGGGGATCCTTAGACTAGAGGTACCTCCCCCCTTTTTAGAGAATTCAAGAATTGATTTAATAGAAATCTCCTCATTCTTTAAACTGGTGTCCAAATCAGTGACACCAACACTAAGATCATTCATCAACTCCATATTCACATGCTCATTTCCCGATTCCGTGCCACAAGTACTATAATCATTTGGCTCCTCAATACTCACACTTTCCAATTTGTTTGATTTCATAGAAGATTCAGCGACTTGAAAAAGCTTCTTGTTGATCCTATCCACCTCTACCATATGCGCAACCTCTAAAGTTCTTTTACCATTCTCCTTCATGAGAAGGTAATTTTTTACCACATCAAGTTCCCTCACGACGTCCTTGTTTTTAGGCTCTACCACCAAAGCCTCAAGAAGATCCAATTCAGCTTCTGAAAACCTTTTCAACTTTGAGAATGCAATCCCCCTACGAAAAAGGGCCTTAACGTTTTGGGGGAAAGCATCCAAAATCATAGAGCACAAGTCCACAGCAGCATGATATTCCTCAAGTTTAAGGGCACATGCCGCAAGATTAGAATTAAGGGAGACAACAAGATCAGACACAAATTGGACATCATCACCCACACTAACTCCAATACTTAAACCTAGAAGCTTGCAAGCTTCATCGTAACAAGCTGCAGCCCTATCAAAAATATTTTGCCAAAAAAACCCATTCCCCTTGTCCTTAAGCTCATTCACCCTGCACAAAGGTGACCCCTGAAGATTCATAAAACGGCCTACCATCCTCTCCCCATTACCCTCCATAAACCCATCGTTAACATGGGCGCAAGAAAAATTTTCAAGAAATTTCTTGGAACTAGTAGAGGAACACATATTTTTCATGCGGAGAAGAGGAAGCCGCCAACAACAGACTCAAAAGCCAGCACTAAAAATTATTCAACTAAAAAACAATACGAGGAGCAACTACCCTGAGATGAACTAAACCCAACAAAAGCAAATAAATGCTAAATCACCAAACCAATCGACCCAATACAAAAATCTGAACAACGATGATGATCGGAGGAGATAATGATCGAAATAAAACCAGGGATTTGCCGATCAATAGACAAATTGAGTCTAAGAGGCCAAATCAACAACATGCAGAAGGAACAAACCTGATTCGATTTTCAGAAATTTGATCGAAGTCGGCGAGAATGATAGGGTCGGAGATCAGCAGGAAAAGATAAGTAAAGTGTTAATTGAGGGTGAAAGATAGACCTCGCCGGCGACCAGAAGAGGTTACCGGAGCGGTCGCCGGCGAGCAGACGGAGTTACTGATGGTTATGTGTGATTTTCTTTGGCTTTCTCTCTCCTGGCTTTTTTGTGGTTGAGATACCCAATGTGAGTTCTAGATATACAAATATGACATTTTAAGATAAAAGTTATGAACTTTATTAATGTATTTTTGTTATTTCAGCTATTTATTTATACTAATGATTAAAATACTCTCATTTATGAATATAGCAAGTCTTTCTAGTGACGGACATATCCGTCACAAGCTTCCAACGGGTCAAGTACAAACCATGTGGGTAGATAAGGCAAAACATAATGTTATTCCCTAGACACTTTGCTTTTGTCTTATCTACCTACATGGGTAGTATATGACCCGTCGCAAGCTTACGACGAATATACCCGTCACAAATGAGAACTTGTGTAGATACATAAACAAGGTGAAGAGAGTATAATATCGGAATGTATACTTTGTTTGTCTTGTGCATATAATGAAAAGATCATTGTGTACTATACGTGTACAGTGTACTAGAGTGTTAGAAACTAGAGTTTTTTTTTTGTTAAACTAGTGCTAACCAAAAAATTATTTATGGTTTTAGGTTCGGTCAACAACTATTTCTCAAATAGGGGTTCACGTAGCCTTTTTTGCACGAACCTAGCTAGTCACTTCAGAGCCGCCATTTCGTATGGCGGGTTGAAGGCATAAAGCTGTCATGCCCAATGCATGGCGGCTTTGCCTGTATAATTCTTGCCCAAAAGAAGGCAAATTTGGCTTTGGTACTGCACTCAAAGCCGCCATGGTGGGTGGCGGGTCTGTGCCAAAGCCGCCCTCCCCTATGGCGGCTCTACCGGTAATTTGTTTTTTTTTTTTCATAGCCACTTTCCCCATTGGCGGCTCTATTGTCATTTTTCATTTAAGGTAATAATGTAATAATGTTGAAAAGAAATGGTGGTTATTAGAAATCACAAGTACTTTTATAGCATAAGCAAGAATCGCTATCCATCAAAAAACAAACGGAGAAACACCGAATAATAGTTGATGTCAAATTTTCATTTAAAACGGACATATATGTATTAAGCTATAAGACGGGTCAAATATACACATATGAAATAAATATGATAAAAGCATAACGTATAAGAAAAAACAAAAGATTTATCTTATGTACCCACGTTGGATAATATTTGACCGTTTTAAACTTAAAAAGAAATCTGTCTTAGGGAAGACTAGCCGGTCGATAGTTGATTGTATAACACAAATTATTGTTTTAAACGGGGCGGCCCGTCTTATTACTTCAGACAGGTCAAGTCTTCTCACAAAAGAGCAAGTGGGGCGAGTAAGGGGATATTTTAAACCCTCACTTGTCTCACTTGCTCTTTTGTGAAAGGATTTGACCCGTCCGAAACAATAAGACAATCAGCCACCTACTGTATGAGGGATCGCCCCGTCTGAAGGAGGACCAAGCATAAGTATAAAGGTTGGAGAAGAAGTAGGTTGGGGATTTGGGGATGAGTAGAGGTGGAGGAGGCATGGTCATAAATGATGGTAGTGAAGCGTGACGGTTCATGCAAAACAGTAACTAAACGTGAAGTTGAGATAAGGAATTTTATGTTTCCTTTGATTTTCTTTCCTTATGCAGTGCTTCATCTCTCACTCTGATATATCCCATTCACTCTTTACTTCTGCTTCTCTATCTGTCTCCTATCAATCAAACTATCAACAAACACGTATCAAATTACTTTTTTGTTTCTTTTCATGCTTTTTATTCAACTATATATAGAATATACATTTCCATCAACCTGATAGATGAACCATCTCAACCAAAACCTTAAGGTGATGGTTGAGGCCCATATATTATAGTTATATTCTATTATGCCCCCTCACTCGAATTCCCTTTGGGCTTGAAGAGTGGATGGTTAGTGCACAGGTCCCCCATACCATGTGCCGAGTTTTTCCACTTGGTGAGGTTGTGAGATTTTGGGGGCTGCCAGGGTTTGAACACGTGACCTTCGGTAACCTGTATTATCGCGTATATGACAACGTACACTCCTTCATTTTAGACTCAAATATAGTTGTTGTAGGCTGAATAACAGTCATATTTAATAAATTACATACGCGTTTTAAAAGGCTTAATTTGATTAAGAATGTATATGAGAATGTATGGAGCATTTTTAAGAAACAAAATGAATGTATATAAACTAAATTATGGCCGCCAAGGCGATATCAAATTTTGGTTGTACAATATATAATGTTATATTTGATAATTTGTTTGATTTATAAGGCTTTGATTAAGAAAAGTAAGAAGGGAGTAGGGCATTTTTAAATTTGGTACGAGTCATATTTGGATTTGCGTTATTAATGTGAAGGACAACCCTAATTGAATGAATGATGAATTGATGATAACTTAAACGCCAAATGTCCACATGTTCGATAAATAATCTATTTCACTACGGAGTAATTCATTGACATAATGCCATGACTAAGATTCTCTAATTTGCATAAAGTTTATACAATATTACACTATTAAGAAATTTGTGCATACAAATATACGAGTACTACATTCATCTCATTTATAATGTACAAAGTATCTTTTTAGTTTGGTTATATTATTTTGATCTCATAGTATATTGCTCATCTAGGTAGCACGAAAACGGACACGGACATGGATACGACACGGACACGGACACGTAATACGACATCTCGTGAAATTTAGGACACGGGACACGACAATTAAATTTAATAAAATATATATTTTATCATTATAAATAACGTACGATTTTATTTTTATATTGGTATTTGATATTAAATGTAAAAAATTGAAGGTAAAATTTGACTTTGACTATAATTTATTCTCATTTCTCACCCAACTCATCTTCTAATCAATTTGTTTTAGTCTTTCAATCTCCCATTCCTTATTTATAGGTGTCCGTGTGTCCGACACGGGACGGCTAGTTAGGAGGAGTGTCCGTGCTACCTAGTTGCTCATTACATATAATGGGGTTAAAGTTTTTTGTTTTCTTTTTTCAAAAAGCAAATAAAAAACATCTTTAGAAATAAAACCAAAGGCTACAAATTTGACAATTTTTATATATACATATATACTCTATATTTTAAGATAATAATGCTCAAAGTTAACAATAAAATCAATAGGAGACAATATTTATTTTAAAATGGAGGAATTAATAAATAAGTATTCAACAATAAACTATTCAATAAATAGTAAATGTAATCATATATACTGTTTAGGCTAGTTATCACGTAAGAAAAACGTACAACATTACACAACCACAAAGTACAAAATATATAAGAATCAAAGGTCAAATCGAATGGAACAAGAAGGTGACAAAAAGAAGGATAAAAATGGATAAAATGCAAAAAGGATGAGATTTTGAGTTTGTTTTTTACCAAACGCAATATAAAATGAAGTGCAAATTATTGATGTTTCTCTTAAAACTTTACCGATTTTAGTCAGAGACTTGTAATTCTTGATTCCTGCATGCATGCATGCATGCTCTTTATATCATTGTTGTTGCTGTATGTAAGACGTAGGTATTTTAGATGCTCTCTATTACTCCCAGTATTTCGTGGAGTAATAATATACTCTGTATATCGTCATATCGATGATGTTTTAGTCTAGTGATAAAATTAAAGACGGGGTTATTTGAAATATGTAGTTATAACTTCCAGCTTTTTATATATTGTTATTGTATTCATTATCATTTTGATCTCGTGATTTCAATTAAATTTGTATCGTATGAGATCAAATTTGATCTCGTTATAGTTCTTGTTAGTTACGGGACTGAACTAATTTCAACTTTGGAATAGATTTGCTAATTTTGTTATTATTAATCTTTAATTGAAATTTCGGGAACAAAAAGATAAAAATACAGTTATTGCTAGTTACTAGCTAGGTTAATAGGAGTATAAATTTGCTGAGTTTAAGACTATAAAACTTAATATTGACTCAAATCAATCGTAATTCGACTTGACAAACACTCACCTAGATCAATTGATTACCTGAATTGAATCAAACTCAACAACGTTCGGATACTACTCTTTAACCCGACAAAAATCAAAATCTAATATAATTTGACCTAATTGACTAGATGCCATATTTTTCTCACATACTTTTGTAGGAAAAATAAGAAGTAAATATACTACAATGTAATTAGATAAATAAGACGTAAAAATACAATGCAATCATCTCATTTTTCCTAAGTCCTAACTCATAACCGAAAGCTATCTAACCGTTCAAATCATCTATAGCATGACCAATGTAACTTACAACACAAATTCTCTTATACAACAATCTTGAATACGACCAGAAAAAAGTAATCATCTCTTAATAAATAGTGACCACTTTTAGATAAATAGTAACCATTTTCAAAAACTAAAATGTGACTATTTTATCAAAGTCGTTACTACTTACTATCGAATATCGATGAGCTTAGTTACAAATGCATTTATCTTAAGTAACGCATTCATTAAACTTTAAAGAACCTAATAAAACGAAAAAAAGTAGCACAAAATGTGGAAAAGGTGTAATTAATATAGTTTCAGTTACGATCAAATGTGATGTTGTTGTGGGCCATATGGCCCAACCGAGTGATGTTATCGTAATCTTGTGGACCATGTGCCGAAAGACCCGGTAATATGAGCCCAATGACCCGAAACATACGTTCACACCCGCCTTCTTTGTAATCTGGGCCCCATTTCCAACGTGGATATATAAATCCTCGTATTAATTCCCACCATGCATTCAAGTATTTTGGGATCAACCATATTAGTGAGTTATAGTTCTTGTTTGGCTCCTCTTCTAATACCTATATTCGATATTCGATATATTGGGAAGTTAGCCTTGTGTAAAACTGTTTTATGTAAAATAGTTAATAAAGTATTATACGGTAAAAGTAAAGAATTATCAAATATTAACGTTCACCACAAATACAGTTTATCTACTCAAGTTAATTCGATGTCCATTCAAAACCTCGATATAATTATTTTAGGGAATGTAGTGAATCAGCTTGAATAAGTGGAGTATAAATTACAAAAAGGGATATGGATATTTTTGAGGAGGTTAAATCAGTTGGAAATACGTTCATATAAAGATAAGTGCTAGCGTAAATAATTTAAAAATGAAAAAGAAACAATAACAATTATCAAAGTAGTAACAACTAACAAGTTATCCCGTCGTCCGGTTGCATTTTTATCTATTATTTTCTTATCAATAAAATAAAGAACTACCGTGACTTTACCTTTACTCCCTATGTCCCAATAGATAGTTATCTATTTGACTTTTTTGTAAGAGTTTTTTCTGAAACAAAGATAACTATTGATTGGGACAGAGTGAGTACTTGTCCGTAATAGTTTCAAATAACAAATGAATAATACACCTTAAAAATGAAAATTTATAACAATTCATCAGGACAGATGGGGTAAAATGGTAAGAAATAAAGAAGGAAAAGTTAGATAATTTACCTTTCCATGGTAGAAACTATTGAAGTAGAGGCAATTTCCAAAATGCTTAAACATTAGAGTTTTATCATCATAAGGCAATCTAGGCACCAAATCATTGCAATAAACATATCTACAATATTTGACATTATAAGCCTTCAATTTCTTCATCATAAAATTTCCAAAATCTTCATCACCAACTCTTGGTTGTCCAAATGTATAAACTCCATCCAATTTATCAACCAATTCTTTTTCTTCATGTAATATTAATACACTAGCAAATAATATTGCTAATGCACCTCCTAAACTATGTCCTGTTATTATAAATTTAGCATTTTTATTTTCTTGACAAATTTCTTTTATTACTTTTTTAATTGTATAATAAGCAAATTGGGTATTTCCTTGGGTTGAATTTATTTCTTTTGTGACATAATTATTAGTCATATGTAGGCCCAATGCTTTCATAAATCCTCCATGAACCCGGCCCACACCAGTAAGCCCATACCATGAGATGCTAAAATCCGTACACCAATCTTGTGCATCAAAAGGACTTGTTCCTCTAAATGCTATCACGGTTAGGTCATTGTTTTCGTCTTTGTTGCGTGATATGAATGCATGTGTTGAGTCCTTCCCAAAATAATCTATATATAGCACATAAGAAATTAATTAGGTTTGCATAAATTTTTAGATAATTTAAAGTTATATGAGACGGTTTTACATATAAAATGTGCATATATAAACCAAGTAATTCGTTATTGATACTCTCTCTGTTTTTTTATATATGACTTTCTCACATTTCGAGACACTCACTTTTCTCTTCAGTATCTCTTAATATATAAAATTAAATATTATGACATGTATACTCATATGAAAGAGATTTTCGTAAGGAATTTAATGGTATCATTTTTATAATTTTTGAACAAATATATTTTTCGAAATGTTAAAGTCAAAGGCTTACCTCGAAAAAGCAAAACGTCATATATAAAAAAACGGAGGGAGTACTTTCTATCGCAAACTTAACTTTAAGGTAAGAGATAAATTTCAAATGTAAAAAGTCAAAGTACTTTGGACAATCCAAGCTAGAAGTAACTAGCTTCGAAAAATTACGGGAAATCATTGATTCGTCTGGTGCTTTAATATGTACCTCATTTACTTTGCTTTAACTAGATCGAAAATTCTTCTTAATGAAACTATAAAAAAAACTTCAAGATCCTAGGTCAAATTTCAATTTGATTATGTAGTAATAAGATCGGCTAAGTATTATTTGACTACCCTAGCAACAGTTCTTGATCATTATGGAAAAATCATTTATGAAGAGGATACTTTAGTTACATTTATATATAAAAATCCAAGGGCGGGTAAAACAACGCAAGGTCTGCCAAAAGTAAAACAAGTCTTACATGTTCGTTTAGTTGATTCAATGGAAAAAACACTAAGCACCAACAAACTAGTTACAAAATAAATGAGACATTTAAGTGATAAAAAAAGAAAGAACAATGAAGGCTTACATACCATTTTTGAAATTGTAGGATCCTATCAACTTCATCTGCAAAGTTTTTTGAGAAAAGGGAAGAGTAGTAGATGAGAATAACTCATAAGTCATGAGGACGTGAATTTGCAGTCGTTACCTTTTTACTAAGTATATACTAAGTTAACCCTAGATATAATGTAACCCTAGACACCAGTCGTTACCTTTTCGTTGAGGACTTCAACTTAAGATCCATTAGAATTTTAAGCAAGTTTTAACTATTAAATTCTACCATCGTTATCAACATAGCTGTAGTATTCTATATAAAAATACACTAAAACTTGAAAAATAAATTAATGAGTAGTTAAACCAGTGACAATATAAATGAGATCGATTAACCTTATGTAAAACAGTTTACATATTATTATTAATGTAAACCAAATTCACACATAATCATATTAATGTGTAAAAGTAATTATTAAAAGAATTTATATCACATCAAATTTTTATAAGACCGCATTACACAAGCATTTGTGAAATGGGATACATAATAATTGGTAAATGATTGAAATGAATTTTTCAAAACAAGAAAACAATAGGGTACATACCTTCAAATTATTCTCAACAACGTTTTGGATAAAGGCAGAATTCTCGTATGAAATTTTAGCAGCCATTAAAGAAAGTGCGGGCTCATATTCGGGCCGACCCAATTGTAAGTTGGGCTCCAAATCAACTCGTGGATCCAAACATCCAATCATTGATCTATATTTCTCACTTGATCTCTTTGGTATACTCACCTTCCCTGCCCATGCATGCTCATGTTTTAATCATCTTTTTTATTAGGTTTATACCGTCTCAATTATTTATTTACATTTAATTAACATATCTTTTCAAATAATATAAAAAAAATAATTGGGACGAAAGTATTATTATATATCCATATATACAAATGATTGGAATAAGAAAAAAATTATATCTCCAGATATATAATTGTATCATACAGTGACAATATCAATTATCAAAATTTAATTTAGTTGTGTTTATCTGTATTTTCTACTTATTGTTTAAATTTTTTTTAAGTTATATGTTAATTATTTGATGTCGAAGACATATTTTAAATGTGTCACGATGACATACTATTAAGGCTAAGGAATATATATCAATTCGCCTTAATTACTTGGTCCAAGTTGACGGTAATGCAAAAATAATCCGACCTTTCAATTTGTCATAGAAAATTACTTACGGAGTATTATTTTAGCTTATATTGTTGTCTCCCTTGTGAAATTAACGTAGGATCGACAAGTGATTATTAATTTATTACACACATTATCGTCTTTCCGGTTAATTAAGCATCATTGTATCACGTCTTTCCTATATTTAATTCTGCTAATTAATTGACAAGTTCAGATGGAATCTTATTAAGATCTTAATTATGAGTTATGACAATGAGTTAGTCAACTTAATATTATGATAATCTTAATGCTTTATTATTATATGCTTGACTCTTAGGCTAGCTTGATGCAATAAAGATCTTGATATGATCATATGAATGTGAAAAAAAAAGTGTCATTCTATGATTTTCTAATTTCTAAATATATACTAACATTATTTTTATTTCAAAAACATTATTAGAAAAGGGTAAATTATTAATGTTACTTGTATAAGTTAACAGTATCATGATAAAAAGTGTTTAATTTAATTGAAATATTAAATAAATTATATCTATAAACTGTAAAGTGTATACTTTGATCTGTACGCAGTACGTAACAAGTAAATATGTACAATTGTAATGTATATGTATGTGTTCAAAGAGTGCTACATAGTAGATTAAACTACGCGAACAAAGTTTGGTATTTCAAAATGTTATATTTGACTCTCCCCTAAATAACACGTCAATTTATCTTATGATAACTTTATATTTTACAATATGGTCACATATTCAAAATTTTGCCAAAAGAGTTTAAAATTACATGCTTAATGTCAAAGACTCTTAAATATGAAAGCAAGCAAAATAAATAGTAAAACACAAAATATTTCAAATTGGTACAAGTACTAATTTTGCTAGTCGTGACATTGACAACAAACAACCAATGGTTAGTACTTAATATGCTTATGCAATTATGAAAAATATTTAGTGACCTTCCTTAATTAGTAAACGCCAAAGACAAAATTAAGCACCCAAAAACATTTAAAAGCAATATTTCCTTTTCATGAAACTGAAATCCTCTATCTATTAAAACCCAAGCAAATACTGCATCCTCATGAAGCCACATCTGCAGTCCAGTCAGCAATTTTCATTTTCTCAAGTGGGACCCACAACTTATGCACATGATTTTTATTTTTATTTCTAATTTTCTAAGTTGAACTCAGTTTCGGAAATGTCAATGAGAATTTCTACGTTGAACTCAGTTTCGGAAATTTTTCAATCTTACTCACGAGGATATTAAACTGGATGTTATTAATCTGGATTTTTTTAAATAAAAATTTAATCAACAAAAATTAATGTGGATATTAATCTTGATTTTTTTTAACGACGAAAATTTATTCAACTTTAACCGTGAGAGGATTACGGGCGAAATATTTACAGTAGGGTATTCGATAATTTTCAACTTTAAGCGTGAGAGGTACAATAAAATATTTACGAGAAATATTTAATTTGGATTGATAATAATAACAAAAAAAGAAAGGAAGATCAATAATCCGTAGAAACATTTAAACACAACAGTGGTGTTGTATTTTATTCTAATCTTCTACTAAAAAAAATTTAAAATCTTCAATCCATAAAAAAAAACATATTCAAATACAGTACTAAGTAAAAATTGAAATACAAAAGTTGTAAAATAAAATCGAAAATTAAATATTTACCAACCAAAAATCAAGCTTTTGAGACATGCAATCAAAGATCTCACATTTTATATCATACCATTCGATTTCTAAAAAAAAGGAAAAGATGGGTATGATTCGTAGTATAAGTAATTTTCCGTACTGGTTAGAAAATTGATTTGGCTAATGGTTATGAAGAAGATAAGGTGAAAGATGGTTTTTTAGTTGATGTTCATGTAGACAATGATACTTTAGAATCCAATGTAGAATATTTATTTAGATGGAAGAGCTTACTTTATTTTATTTATATGATACAAGGGATGGTACAAAGATAGAAGATGGAGGCTCATGGCTAGAGGTAGAGATATATTGGAATATGGGAGCTGGAGTGATAGGCGGTGGGGGGTGAGTTAGGGTTTAGGTTGTGGGAGGGAGAGTGTTTTATTAATTCAGTAATTTGGGCTCAATCGGTCCTCCAATTTTCCAAGTGAGATGCAGTTATTATCTGATTGATTCTACTCACAATTCACAAATAACACTCCATAAATATTTACTAGAAATAAATTTATTATTGAGTTAAAAAAAATTAACACAAATTCTCATTGAATACGGGTATATTCGTATTCAATTAAGATAAGTAGGATTATCTCTTATAACAAAGCAAGTGTGGGGGCAATTGGAAAATCAAGAGGATTCCAACTTGCCTTTTTGTGTGAAGCAACATGACCCTTATTCATTGAAAACGGATATGTCCGTCTTTAATGAGACATGTTGAAAACTTAATTTATTGATTATTAGTATTTGGGTCATTTTAAAATGTGCCAAAAAGACTTATGTTAATAATCAGTAACTCTTCTGTACGACGGTCTCATACCATGTTTTTTCGTAAAATGTAATCACTTTTAGATCTATAGTAACCATTTTTTTTGGTAAATAGTGACCATCTGAAAAAATAATATAGTCATTTTTTACTCTAAAAATGGTCACTATCTATCAAAAAATGGTCACTATTTGTCAAAAAGTGGTCACCGTTAACTGGTCGCACCATGCGACGGTCGTAAAAGAACAATTGCGGTTAATAATTGTAAAACTTAGTCAAATTCAAATTAGTGCTCAAATTAGTTGTGGATGGAGAAAATAAGGAAAAACAAATGGTAATTAAGACAATTTAGAAAAATTTGAATAAATTGGTAGACTATAGATTTATTCTAATTAGTAAACTATACAGCCAGTTGTATAGAATTTGACCTTTATAATAAAATATTTGAGCTTATATGTACATTTTACGAGCTTTATTAAAACGAATCTCATCGCCTTTATATAGATTTTAAACTCATTATATTACAATGAAGCTCAAATATAATATAAATTTTATGAGAAAATAATAACAAGATGTCTTTCCATGTGGAATTCAAAAGAAAACAAAGAGTACAACATGGATCTAAAATGTCTGATTTAAACTTAATATTTATAGAAAGAAATTTTTTATGATGAAGAAATCAAATATCCAAAAAAAAACACATCATTTAACTGATCTTATTTAATTTAGTTATTAAAATATAAAAAAAAAACGGCTATTAGTTTCAATTTATGTAAATAAAATAGGACCAAATTTTCGAGGTGGCAATGTTGAGCGTCAGAAACACAAATAAATACTCCGTATTAACATAATTTATTCACCCAAAAAATAAAACATAAACCCAAAAAAGCGGACTTTTATATGACGAAAAAGAAAAATCTCAAGGAAGATAAAAAACTTAATAAAAAAACTGAAAAAAAAATTAAAAAAAATATAAAATTAGATAAATCTGTTAATTCCTAATTAGACGTACAAATCTATTAATTGCCATACCGTAACCCAAAAGTAAAATAAATTCATTAGAAACCAATATTAAACTAATTTTGTAGACCACTACTGTAATTTTTACGGGCTAAAATGAAGACATTTAAGCAGAATGGTGGTATTGGATTGAGATTGAAATAATCAACTTAGATTGAAACATGTGTTTGTTCATTTGGGGATGCTAACAAGGAGGAATGAATGAAAGGCGGCAGAGAATCGGCCGAGAGAGAGGGGGCGTTTTACAATTTTGTGGTTTATATTTGGGGTTGGAGAAATTTGATGAGGGTTTGGTATGTGTATATGAGTCCAGGGTTTTAAAACTCATGCTGCATATATTTTACTTGGGTTTGATATGTGTATATGGGCTGAGGGTTTGATATGATAAGGCGAGTAAATAGGGTACCTACAAGGTGGTAAAGTGTGTGCAACTTATAGCTAGATGTAGACACCAGGCCGGGTCAAGGACCAACCCATTTGAAGAAGCGTATTGTGGCAAATATGACCCGATAATAACTCGAACATTTAGATAAAGACATGCGCGACCCATGACTCAACCCGAAATTAGGTACATTTTTATTTTAAAAAAAAAGTATAACGCAATTAAAACTAATATAAAATAGTAAAATTATTAAAAATTCCAATTTTTTGAAATAACTTATGCTCATGTTTATTTTAAACCAAAAGTTTTAACACATAACTAAAACTGAAATGAATACCATATGAATATAGTTATTTTAATTTTTATAACGTAAATGTAACAACTAATCAATCTAATACTTCATTGTCAAACTTTATATAAATAACATATCTATTTAGTTAAATATAATTTATTAGAATTTTGAATAACACTCCCGTGCAATCTTGCACGGGCTAAAACTAGTTAAGATTAAAAGCAAATACATAAACGAAAAAGGAAAAAAAAAAATGTAACAACTCTTCACTTCTATGGATTAAGAAACGTGTTCCAACAATAAGTCAAACTAAGTATTCATTTATGTTATGTAATCACCAAATTATCTAATTATAATTAAATGAGATATATATGTAATCCTCGAATATGAATTATTAGTCACATTATATGTTCCATCTCATATCTCATCGTGTTTTTGTTGACAAATTATCGTGTTACCATTTAATATACCTTATTCGGAGAATTATTTTCTTTTGTCAAAGTGTGATAAGCCAAAATAAGGAAATATAAACGATATAACTTTAAAATAACTCTCGTTTGAAAAGTAAAATATGAATACTCGGGAAACAAAAACGTCATATAACAGCAATTAAATGTGAATGAGAAAAACATGACATACGTACCATTGATGAGATTGAAAAAAAGCTTAAAAATTCCACCATAATCCGAAACCAAGTTAAGCCAGACCTCTAACACATACCCAATGTAAGCCATTGGTGTCTTCAAGAAAAGAAACAATTTCATCATAACAATAGAAATAAACACGAGCCATCGATATCGAAATCTTCGAAATTCTTGTACTAAATCGAACGGGCAATCGATAAAATGTTGATTGTCATTGCACCATAGAAGTTTAAGAAGATCAATGAAAGAAGCTTCTTCAGGTTTCAAGAGAAGATAATCTGTGTACATGAAGCCTTGGTTAGATGACATGTCTTAGAAGTTATAAGTAATAATAATAGAAAAGAGGCTTGTTTTTTAAGGGTTTATTGTGTATTTGTGTATATATGTTGAGTTGTGTTTAATAATAATGTGATATGAGTTGGCTTATTGCATAAGGAAAATATAGAATTGGTTGTGGACTTGTAGTTGTAGGTGTTCAATAATTATATTTAATTAATTACTTAATTAGTAATATTAATAAAAAGGGTATTTATTAGCTAGATGTGTGAGATTTGGTCACACCTTGGAAAACTTTGTTGATGACTAAAAGTGTAAAATCATGTATTAAAAGTTTATTGGATCGTGGTTTATATTTTCAGTTGGTTTTAAAATGAATCTCGTCGTGTTAAAAAGATGTTTACAAACATTTCTTCTGAGGAGAATATAATATCATGGGTAGATATTCAATTTTGTGACTAATTTACTTAATTCGTTAATTTATGTTAGTCATAATTTTAATTTTCTTATTGGTCTTGGAAGAAAATATAGAATAGGTAGTAGATAATTAGATTTAATTACTTAATTAGTAATAATATTAATAAATTATACATTAATCAATGCAATCAATACAAATTTTAAGAATTTATTTTCTTTTAAAACTTCTTAAATACAGTCTTTTAGGGTGTATTTATCATTTTTCTTAATCTAATTTGTTAACGTGACATATGAGTAATTTTCAATTAATTTTTTTTGGATAAACCTCATCATATTAATTAAGCAATCTTGTAAAGTCATGTAACTCGTATTATTTATATAGTAAAAGTTTGGTAGAGTTTGTGTAATTGATTGTCTTAAAAGTAATTTGCTATCCAACTCGATTGTGGAACGTTTTTATTAGCTTATCAATAAAGTAATGTTTGCATTGCGTACACAACAACACATAGAACATTCCATCGCGTATATGACAACACGAAAATTTCTTGAATTCTTCGAGAGTACGATACTTCTTACACGGTTACACCTAATTCATTATAATATTTCGTTTTGATTCTTCAACTTTAAGTGTATGGAGAACCGTCCTCCCGGAGGACACAAAAAAATTTTGGACAACACATAGTAGTTTTACATAGTATTACACTCCCACAAAGTAAAGTTTTACAAACAATAATTTTACAAAAATTCGTAGATCAAATACTAACTCATTTGTATAGACAGGGCAATTATCTTGTTAATTTCCTAGGTATTTCACTTATATCTTATTTAAAGGATATAGCATGTTATAATTTGAAGGCAGATATATCCGTTTTAATAGAGACTAATTGATAATTCGATATCTTTCGAATTTTCTGATAATCCAACACTTCGTATAAAGTATATTAAGGAAGATTAAGATAAGTATGAGAGCTAGAATTAACATTAAACCTATTTTTTTTATAATAAAATAGATTATATATACAATCGCATACCTTATCTCACAAGGTGGTCGTCTATACCTTTTAAGTAGTGATAAATATATATATATTCATAATAGTGCATTTCATTACTTTATCTTATTCTATAGTATTAATAATATACATATGACGGCTAGATTAGTGAGTGTGATGGCTAAATTGGTAAAGATTTTGATGGCTAAAATAATTGACGTGAATTTTAAATTGGTGTACTTTAAAATAGTCCCAAATATTCTATATGACTAAATTATGCTTGCATAATTAGTGTGATGGTTAGATTTGTAAAGATTAATGTTTGATAACATGTGATTTAATCTTATTTTTTAAATTTTGCTTTATTGTAAAATATTTAGCAAAATGAGATTAACTTTAGAATGTTAAGCGAACTTTAACATAGGCTCGAAATGATCACGGCACGTTCATTTTTATTCCAAGTAGTTTAGTTGATAAAACTTACCTTCATAATTTGAGATATTTTGTTTCTTGGCATTATTTTTAAAAAATGGTCTATATTGTTTTCTCGGTTGCTCGGGGTTATTAAATTAAAAGAAGCCAATATTGTTTCCTCATATACTCCGTATTAATCATGAACTCAACAAAGAACCCCTCAAAACTCGCATTGTGAACATTATATCACGACCTTGGATCCTTACCATGCATTCATATTTAATCTTACATAACTTTGTAAATGTCGTAGGTTATTCTGTTATTAAATTTGTGTACCAAAAAATTTAGTATACTTCATTGACATCCAAATAGGCTTCATGCCTTAATTGACATAATTGCTGCTCACTTCATCTCGTAATCATAAGGTCATGGGTTTGATCTCTACCTACGAAAACTGAGCAAACTTTTCGATTAACCATTCTCGTTTAGGAAAGCACTCGCGAGTCGCGACAATGAAATTACTCATTGTAATCGACGGGTATTTAACCCTAGTTTTCACCCAAAAAATAAAATAAAAATAAATCTCATCTAGTATTAGTGTATTACACCCTGTCAAGCAAAATCTACCAAACAAAAGTTCATTAAAACAATCTACCAACTAACAAAACTAACTTAATAAACCAAAAAACATCCCTTCTTGTGGAAGCACGCAAATTTCTCTCTTAAATTTTTATTGCAATATTCTCCTCGTAAATTATTCATGCCAGAATATACAGATAGAAGAAAATTAAATAAAATTTTAACAACAAATAAAATAAAAAATTGAGGAAGCTAAGAATATTAATTAATAATCAATAAAATGGCAGCATATAGAGCTGATGATGATTACGATTATTTGTTCAAAGTGGTGTTAATTGGGGACTCGGGTGTCGGAAAATCAAACCTATTGTCTCGTTTTACGAGAAACGAGTTTAGCCTGGAATCGAAATCCACCATTGGTGTTGAATTCGCTACTCGTAGCATTCGTGTTGATGATAAAATTGTTAAGGCTCAAATTTGGGACACTGCGGGCCAAGAAAGGTATATAATTTTACCTTATATTAATTTTAATTTTTTAACTTATTAATTGTAGTTCAATGATAAACTATGTTTTGTTCATTTAACATTGTTATATTTTGTAATTTTAATATGGTGAAATTAGGAATTTTAAGATGGTTATGTCACCTATGTGCCTAGAAAATGTTAGAAAATGTTAGAAAATGCTATATGAAATTGTGTGGCCCTTTACCTTAGCTAAGTTTTGTCAATATTGTGATCTAGTGACAACAATATGCAAAAACAATTTCTATGCAATTGTGCAGTATACCGAATATGTCTTAGCCTCGTGGTTAAGATCGACGGAGGTACAACTTTGCAGTGGACATTAGGTTCAGGTTCCTTTTGACAATCATCAATGATATAATGGGTCATCTAGAAATAACCTCTGTGTTTTCAATCGAAAAATACTGTTGTGCGCGTTTGACTCCTCTTACCTCGTTATAGACATGAGCCCTCGAGACACTAATATAATACTCTCTTTATATCTTATTATTGTTCTCACTTTATTAAAATATTCTCTAATAACATAACGGAGTGAGTAGTTCTGTATCAATACTACACTTGTTGTATTGTGCTTATTGACTTTACCCTGACTTTCATCACTTGCACGAAGGTACCGTGCAATCACAAGTGCATATTACAGAGGAGCCGTAGGAGCTCTAGTCGTGTACGACGTGACACGCCATGTCACCTTTGAAAACGTCCAAAGATGGCTGAAAGAACTCCGAGACCACACAGATGCCAACATTGTGATAATGTTGGTCGGAAACAAGGCCGATCTACGCCATTTACGAGCTGTTGCAGTAGAGGATGCCAAGGGATTTGCAGAGAGGGAGAGCACATTCTTCATGGAGACGTCTGCACTTGAATCCTTGAATGTCGAAAGTGCCTTCACCGAAGTCCTGTCACAAATCTACCATGTGATGAGCAGGAAGGCCCTTGATATTGGAGACGATCCGGCTGCTTTGCCCAAGGGTCAGACCATCAATATCGGGTCAAAAGACGATGTGTCCGCGGTTAAGAAATCAGGTTGCTGTTCAAATTAGATTTACCCCTTCTCTTCCATTTACCCTCGAAAAAAAAAAGGAGAAACGAACCGAGACATTGAAAAGAAGACAAGTGATCTCCCTTGTCAATTGTCATTGCAATATAATCTGTTATTTGATATGTTTTTGGAGGGTTAAATGTATGAATTATGAGTAAAAAAGTTTTAAGATTTTCAACTGACCAGCTTGTATTTTACTTATTCTGAAATTATATTTCGTGTTGCATATATTTTCTTGCCCAGTTTTTGGATTATGGCGGTTCTTAGAGAGTTCAGAGAGTACACATGAGCGACTGGTCATTTTCTAAGTAGCTAACTTAGCCTGTAAAGTCATCGAGCTAAGGTACTAATGTTACGGAATTCTAAATAGAAACACTTGTGACTCGACACTAAAATATATCATTATAGCTCCTTCTACACGAAATCGGAAGAAACTAATATTGTTATCTGAGCTACTTTATGAAGCCACGCAACTAATGAAGTTTCGACTTCCGTTCAGATGGTTGTTCTGCCCTTACACCATTTAGCGGAAATCGCAATATAATTAGTTAATTACTACCTTAATTATACATGTATAAAATCCCTATTATACTTCGATGATCAGCGAATGTTAATTAAGACTCAATTCATCAGATTTAACAAAGGGTGCAATGTCAAGTTAAGCTTCTAATTAGAGAAGTTCATGGGTCATCTCGTCCATTGAACCTGACCCATTCCGCTTGCAAAATTAGGAAAAATTTAATATTAACTCAGCTCATGTCCGGACTAAGCCTACATTTGGTCACCCCTAGTTTTAATTAACCCTTAAAAAATATGATCAAACTGGAGATACCAAAGTGAAATTATCTCTGCACTGTGAATAAGAAGTGCAGTCAACAATGACTACTTCTAGCACTTAAGCACGTCGATTCAGGTAGGATAGCAGCATGGTTCATACCTTCAACGAGAACATCGACTGACTTTGTGTATAAATTTAATGTGTCAAAGAAGACTAATAGCATAAGGTTCAACTATTCATATGGTTAAGCAGAAGATATGGTCAATAAGTCGGAAAATATACCATTAGATAGATAAGTTCAGAAAAATAAGACAACAGATAAGTATCTTTCAAAGATCAAGTATTTGTTTGGCGGAATTGTTTGTCTTCAAGATTGTCATTTGCGTGCTTCAACTTTCTTTGCCTCCTTGGCTGTAGAGAAAGAAAACCCGTTATATTCAATTATCAACATTTAACGTTCCGAATAACAAAACCTAACAAGACTCCAACCGGATCCAAAAACACCCGCTGATGAGTGATGACTTAAAAATAACTCTGATTGCCCTGACCCAAAAGTATGACTCAGCTAAACGGAGTGTAACTACTGACCCCAAATACAACTCGTAACCAGGCTGACACATCCGAAACACCTTTTGCCGTGTTTGACGAAATTACAGACTTACAGTAACACCTGAAATGAAAAGGCAAGTAACATTTTTCAAGACATCTGAAGAACTTACCGGCTTTTTCCTCTTCTCTCTTCTTAGCAGCTTCAGCCCTTTGCTCACGAATAAGTTTTAGCCTATCTGCAGTAAACAAAACCAAAGAAATTAGCACATGGTACGCAGAAGCGTGTTTAGCTAAGACCTTAAACAACAAAGTTGGAATAATAACTTACCCAAGTCTTTCCTGGCCTGCTCCGTTTTCCCTTGTTCTTGTAGTTTCATGTATCTCTCATGAGCCCTCTGCTTTTCTAGCTCTTCCCTGCCAACAATATCAGTTTAAATCAGTAATTGTGCAAGCTTTCCGTTGATTTAGCAAGCAAAAGACAAAGGAGAGGTTGCAGGTTCAAAAAGTGAGAAGCATAAGATTACGATTTACGAATATAAGATAACAAAGAGAAAGCTCAATAACGAACTATTAATTTGAGATAGGTGATCAATGGTATCAATTAGCGAATTACAAAGGTACAGATACAACATGGTACTTATATGGCCATCAATTATTCAATTATAAGCCTCCAGAAACGTAACGTTTACTATATTCATTCAATGAACCAATACAAGTACAGAAGAGAAATTGAAACTTTAACCAAGTTCAAGCACCAACTCAAAGGCAAGTGTTAAGAGTTCGACAGTGGTTTTAAATGGCCCAAGATGTACAAAGGCAACAAGACCCTGCGGTATAAGAACAAAAACTTGTATATTTTCATTAGAAACATTAGTGCATCGGTACCCTTTTTCTGAATATGAGAGTATTACCATGTCAAATAGTAAAAGTTGTGGATAATGGGGCCAAGGGAAGGGTATACAAAAAATGGATGAAAAAAATTGAAATGCACAGTAGTGTCTAACTGTCTACAAGCTGCGCCTTATGTACATGGGGCACCTTAGACACCTCAGGCTTCTTGAGGCGTTTTAGCTAGCTTCATGTTTGCACCTTACATCTAGGGGACCCGGAGCGTGCTTTTTTAAGCTTAAGTCTGGACTGGTCTAAATGTCTAATGCATAGTATAGTATCCTTAGCTTAGAGAGGTGCAGGCGCACCGAGACGATAAGGCGCAAGGCGAATGCGCGTCCCTTTTGGAAGCAAGGCAACCTTTTTTTTAGTAACGAATTTCCATTTTCCAAACAAAATTTTGGGCAACAATACCTTTTTTAGGAGTTTTCAGACTGGCAGACATGTAAAGGAGTAAAAGTTGGGAATAATGGGAAAAAAAATAAGGGATAATCAAAGATTTAGCTGAAAAAGATCTGAAAAGTGCGTACTAGACTACTAGTGAGTCTTGTTAAGTGAGCCTTGTCAAAAAGACGCACCTAGAATGCATCGAGGCGTTGTGGCTAGTGCCTCATCCAAGGGGCGACTTAGGCGCAATGGAGGCACGCTTATTTATAATCTTAAGATAGTATCATGCCATTCTCAGGCAACTTTTATTCGAAACAGTGTCAATATTCTAAAAAGCCAATTGGAAATATAACTTAAAAGTTGCTACCATGCTCTCCCTTCCCCTTCATACTGATAAGCCTCATTAAAGATTATAGACTAAACAAATGGTAATAGCATGTCATGGAAAAAAAAAAAGTTATGTAACAAATTATCAGTTCAACAAAAAGCACAAAGTATAGTGAAGGCATGGAGTTCATGGACATACCTCTCACGTCGTGAAAGCTCAGTTGTTCTATCAAGCTGACAAAATGCAACGAAAAGTACAATCAAATATATTTACAACGACATAAATAAACCAGCACAAAGAAGACGAAAATAGCAGAGCTCACATCAATGTCTTTGGCTTTCACATTCTTCGGCTTCACCAAATTAGGATTCTCAATCTCAATAATCCCCTCTGTACCTTTACTCTTTTGCTGAACCACAGAAGAAGAAAAAGGGATAAGGAGTGTGGCACAATCTCATAAGAGATCTCATAAGAATCAATGAAGTGCAACTACGTTTAATCAACAACCATAAAAATATATTACTGAACAGATCAAAATGCAATGAAGCTTACTTGAGTATCCTCATCAGATTCTTCCTCAGACTCTACCTCATCTATCTCTTCTTCCTCTTCTGCTTCTTTCTGTAGCAATGAGATGCAAACAGAGCCTTAATAAAAGTCAGACCATGATAATTTGATCCAGTGAAAAATATCATACTAAAGAAGCGACTTGCCTGTCTGAAGGTGCGGGGACGAGAAGACTCTCCACTGACTGCAGTAATTCAATTTTTATAAAAGAAAAATCAAACAATGTGAGTCTTTGATCATCCAAAAAGCCCATGGATATATATACTACCAGATATATAACAAGTAACACATGCAAGAAACAAAACATTTCTCTTTACAAAAATGCATTGCAGATAGCATAACAAACTGCAACATTACCTAGCACTCTAGCAGTCTACGACTAAATATTACCTTAAGGGTGTGTTTGGATAGGAGGATTTGGAGGGAAAGGAAAGGGAGGGATGATAAATCTTTTGTTTGGTTAGCAAAATGGAGGTGGAGGGATTTGGAGGGGAGAAATAAAAGGATCCCTCCATTTGCCCCCTCCAAGCCAAATTATTTCCCACCAACATAGGCAAGATTTGGAGGGAAAATCACCTCCTCCATTTCCCCTCCCCTTCCCTTTCCCTTCCCTCCTCCCCCCTCCCCTCCCTTTTCCTCCACCTTTGCTATCCAAACACACCCTAACCGGCTAACAGTGGGTTCAATGTAAAAAGAAAAAAAAAGGAAAGGGGAAAAAAACGAATTAAACACCACAAACCAAATTCCATCCATTCATACGAGGGTTACCTGATTTGCTCGGGTACCCTACGAATCACGAATTCTATCATGTCACTTACTAAAAACACATATCACACGCATTTAATAGAGTGAATCGGTAAGAACGTATTCATAGTGAATAACTGAATATGGTACCCATGATTCATACCCTTTGCACTGTGGTACAATCAACAGTTTCTGAACAATGTTTACAACGTGATAACATGGGTCATTGAGTAGTACAGAGGAGATTCTTAACCGAGAGAAGAAACAACATTTGGAGACGGTAGACCAACGTCCGCTACAAATCTCAGAAAAACGCAAATTCAAAAGATCGCCAATCTAATCAAATTATGATCTATCCCGACACTTGACATCACATTGGAAAAAGCAATCAGCTTCAATCCCAAGATTAATACCCCCTTCACCTTTTATATTCTTTGTGACGGTATTTTAATCAAAGGTAAACAAATTATTGGACGAAGGACAGCCACTAATTCATCTTTCCATATCAAAAGGTGGCCCCTCCACAGAATAAGTGGCATATCCTAACAAGCATCATGTCATATCAAATAACAAGCTACCCAACTAATGTGTTCGCGATAACTCCACCGTCTCCTAGACCTAAACAGCTTCAATCCCCTCGACTACAAGTTTCCACCTTTGATTATAACAACGCATATATCCACTTCTTAATCAGACAATAATTCAGAAGTAGGCAACATTACAGCTTAAAAAGGTATCTCCATATAACCCATCACTCCATAACCTAATAACATAATTTGATCCATTGAGGCACAAAACTATTTTCTATAGAAAACAAAAAACTACACAATTAATCAGATTAAACATCATTTCTAGCTAAATTAACAATCAAATGCAAAATTAACAAAATTAAACTCAAACCCACAAAATTAAAACAATAAAACCAAGAATTAATCAACTAAATTGCATGATTAAAACCCCAATTAGATCAAACTTGTAAAATCTTCAAAACCCTAGATTCAATAAAACCCTTAAAAAAATTGGAATTAGAACTTACTCATATCTTCATGAGTAGAAAATTGACGGCGACCAGTAGGTTTTCCTTTGAATTTACCTCTACCCATGATTGATTGATTTGATATTTGCTGTGATTCAACGCTGAATCAATTTGGGGATATGAGGAGAGAGAAAGGGTGTGGATATATAGATAGAATAATAAGTGAGAGAAAAGGTTTAGGGCAAAAATGGAAGAACCCTAATTTGAGAATAAATTCCTCTTTTAGTAATTTGTGAACAACCTCCACTTTCCCTTTGGCTTGATGATTCCACTAAAACCCTAATTTTTCAACCCAATGTCCAATTTCATTGTTTTGGCTCCTATGATATTTAAAGCAAATTCTTTCAAACGGACTATTTCCGTCTGAAAAATAAGACGGGATTATATTGCCATTTTTATAAAATGTAACTACAGTTTATATCAACTTGTTATCAATAGTGGTTACATCTAACTGTAAAGTGGTTACAAAATCTCGTCTTATTACTTCAGCCCAAAATTGTATGTCTGAAGCAAGATTAACTGGATATTTAATTCAATAAGTCTTAATTAACACGGATACTATCCATCTTAAAGCGGTTTAAATATTATTACATGTTGATAATAAAGACAAAAAATTTCTTTTTTCCTAGGACAATAAATGAGTTAATTTGGTATATATTTTGTCAGTCTTGGATTTAAGGCGGATTTATAGTCTTAAATGAGAATATGTGTATTTAATTTGATCATACCTAAAAAGGATTAAATTTAGTTATTGTAATTTTTTTTTATAAATGAATATGGTATGTCGTGGGTAAGAATCGAAGTCTCAACCTCATAGTTGTGACATTTTTTCTTGCAAGTTCCTATGGACTACTTTGTTTTATACGTATATCGTTTCATACATACTTTATTTCGTATTCTCAAATGGTAGAGTACAAAGTTATAGTTATTCACAAGAATGTAACTAAAATCTATATTTTCATGGCCAAGATGATTTAATAATCACAAATTCTTACTCGTATTTTTAGGAAAACTTGTATACTACACTCGTCGTTCATTTCTTTACCTTTTTAATTATGTGTAGGGTATTTTAAGTAAACGAATAATAGGACGGAGGGAGTAATATGCAAATTTAAAGTTCAGACTCAACTTTGATCTTAGATTAAATGAGCCTTACGTCTAAAAGTTGGGATAATTTTATAAATTTATAAAAATGGTAATGGCTCGCATATTGCAATATGTTTTGAGTCATGATTTTAAATTGTGTGATTTGTGAGTGTGATTTGTGAGTGGTAAATTTTAAATCATTGAACTTGAGCTAACTATGATTTGAACTTTAAACATTATTTTGAAGAGAATAAGTTTCAAATATAATTTTTTCTCATGCAAAACAACTCGTACGAGTAGAAGTGTATAACCCAGTTCAATTCCGTGTCTGAATTTCGCAAACCACATGCTTCCTAAGACCTAATTAAATTAGCAATCCCCCGAGTCAATATACAACCAAACCACTTATCCATCCCCCACAAAAAAGACCCACTGCCTTAAGCAGACAATGAACTTGCATTTTAAGTACACGAGAACTCGACATCATCTAACTAGCAACGACAAGAATCCTCCTGAGGTCGAAACATCTGAGTGGAACAGAGGGAGATCATACAGGTATTTGATAACCCTTCTTCGCCATACCATCAAGAATATCATTCAAAGCCTGACAAACTCCGACTATCTGCAAAGTGTCACAAATATTATCAGAATCTTCAAGAGTTCATTTTAACTTATCTATCAATATTGCATTCAGCGGATCTGGATAGGGTCCAATATTCGTAATCAGCGGATCTGGATCTGGATAGAACCTTCGGTGGCAAGCACAAATATAATGAGGAACACAAATTCTTATTTCAGACCGAGGTATCCGTCTTAAGCTTAAGACGGATACCATATTCTCTCACAAAATACCCATCAAGGTGAGTGGAGAGCACATGGGGGGAGCCCACCTTGTCCCCTCTACCCATTTCCTCTCACAAAATACCCGTTGTAAGATCCGACCCGTCTTAAGCAAGACCTACTGAATGAGGAATTACCTGCTGGTCCCACTGTTGCAATTCCTCGGTATCATCCTCAAAATGAATAACAGCTTCGACCTGCGGGAACATTTGAACAAGATACAAATGAAGAAGAGCGCCAAGTAAAGTACTGCCCCCCGCCAAAAACATTTATGAACATTCAACTAAACTACCACTGAGATTTAGTACACTTAGCGTGTAGATCAATAGAAACAAGAGAACTGGTAATCATTAAAATGGACGTGATCTCAAAAGTAAAACAGAAGGACCAGGTACGGAATAATAAAACAGAAGGACCAGATGAAAAGAGGAGAAAAGAATGAGAAAAATGATAGAAAAGAGAGCATGCAATAAATCACATCCAACATACCTGATCAATTGATCCCCTCATTCGATCTTCAAAAATCATCCTTGATGCAATCTTCTCAGCCTGCAACACAGAAAGATTCCATGATCTTAACTTCCCACGAGTACAGCACACATTACTGATTCAATTTCATAGGATTTTATTAAGGGAAGTAATGATCATTCTATTTCTAGTTAATTGACTTGTTCATAACAATATATATCACTTTTCTCCACTGCATTCTGCCACCGTCTTTAAAGAGAGAATAAAAGAGGAAGATAAGAAACAGAAGGCATCATGCATTTGTCCAATCTAGGGAACAGCTCTCTCTGAGTTAGTAGAACAATATAAATGGAAGGTTAAACTAATTTAAGTTAATTTATTAATACCTGCTTACAAACACCAAGCTCTACAGCCAAAACGACATGACTCAAAATAAAGCGACAAGGTGGTATGAAAAGATGCACTGTATGCCAGGGACAAACCTTGTGAGGTGGAATGGCTAGCAATGTGCCCAATTCATCAAAGCTGTTTCACAAACAGAGAGAAAATAGGCCTTTAGCAACAATAAATATAGATGTTCACACTACAGAAACAAATATTTCCTTGATTTAGGGAGATATGATCGAGATAGCACGAGTTAACCACCTTATGTTTGTGTAAAGTTTACTAGCACTTAGAAGATTGTGCTCAATCATAGCTCGATCCAAGACAGTAAACTTGTCAGGTAAAAATGCTTTCTGCGAGGAAATCAGAGTTTGAGTTACAGGATGTAACCACCAAGAAATGAAAATCATAAGGAAAGTAAAGAACACAAGGGTTGTTGCAGTCTTTAACCTGATGTGGTTTCAGTTCTTCAGCAAATGCATCAATCTCAGGTTTTCTTAAGATCCTTTCCAAATATACCTGGTACATTCATATATTAAGAAAAAGTACTTCATATCATATATCATAATTAAGGAAAAAAAAGGGCAAAACAATTGACAATAAATGGTTACAAAACTAACCTTCTGCAGTATTGGATAAATCTTCAGCTTTGAGACACGTTCATCCTGTTAAACATTATAATTAAGCAGACAAGTGGCGGGTACAACTTTAATCACTACACAGCTGAACAAAAGTGCCACATGTACCTTGTACAAAGTAGCAAGAACCCGAGACCGTCTAGGCCCAGCACCAGCCAATATTGTGCATGTGACAGCAGCTGATAAAGCTTGCTCTAATGCTGCTTCATCAATTTCCCTTCAATGACAAATCAGATACAAAATCAGTAGGATTGCATCTTCACCTCCATATACATACCACAAATAAGATTCTAAATTTTTTTTTGGAGTGATTCCCTAAAACAGGTTTCAGCTTGCATGTGCTAATCAGCACAAGTTTTCTATAAAACCTGTGCAGCTCCATACTCATTAAACAATGTAAACTGTATTGCCTCATTAGAAAGTCATGTTCTTTTTCTAAGAATGCTGGTCCAAGATGCAGCGTCACCTAACCTGTTCCATTGTTTACAGCATTTCCAATCTGAGGTTCATATGACCAATAGACGATGCTGAGCTCGTAAACACATTCTCAACACTTATCCTTAAGGCCATGACCAATGATGGACAAAGATTTAGAATTACACCCCTAAAACTTAAGATAACCGAAACACTCCAATTGCTCTATTCAAGATAATCAAGATGTAAGTTCAGAACAAAGTCTATGACAAAGCAAAAAAGGCCAACTCCTCTACATGAATGGAAACAATCACTGGTTAAGGTGGGTGATGCTAAATTATGCTAGATAGCAGCTCTTTAGGAGCACTTAATATCAAAGGGAATACAGCCAGTCATCAAAGAGCTTGAAACTTTAAAAAGCTTGCCTAACCTCCAGTGAAAGAAACTTGTCCAAACCAGATTATATATGGATTGATGAAACTACAAGTAGCTGCTGTACCTAAAAAATGTTCCTATTCATAGTTTTAAACACGTCCCTACAACACCTACATGCAAGTGAGGTCAACTTTAAAACAATGATATCTCCCTTCAACAAGAAACAACTTAAGTGACTCCCAACACTCAAACATAATTTGCCAAAATAAGATACCCTGAATCATGATATAAAAAAGGTCCAAGATGCATGTTTTTGCATAGCTATTATCTTAATAACCGCCACCAGAAGACTTCAATGAATGACAAAATGATACCTATATATATCTTCCACAAATTTGATTTCGGCAGAAACTTATGCTAATATTGTGTAGAATAAAGTCCCTTAAGAGTGAACTAAATTTAAAGTCTCTACTCTCTAAAGTCCAAAAACATGCCTGAGTGTCCAATCGTCCAACAGTCAGCTATAAAGTAAGGGAAATGAGGTTATTTGGTGACAGAGGACCAGGGAAGTGCACATAATGATAATGATTGCGCAATAAACAAGTATTAAAAAGAAGAAAAGGCAGATACTGGTCCAAGGAAGGTAAAGATCCTCGACAGGACCACCAATCAGAAATATCCTAAAATAGAAGCAATCCTTTAAGTTCCCTCTCAATCAGTAGAAGCCTACACCTAAGGTCGCTCATCATAGCATACTGATACACATCAAATCCTTACACTACGAAGAGACATAATTTAAAGGACAATTTAACCACAATGGTAATGTAATTAAGGTGATCTGTACATACTCATCACCAATTTGCCGCTTCTCAATCTGAGATATGTCATAATAGCGTAGTGCAGCTTCCAAAAATTTCCTTTTCATGTCCAGGATCCGTGCATAGCATAGCTTATACTGCAAATTTAATACTTCATCTCGACTGTTGCTGACCATAAATGAAGCTTTGTTGATAAAGGCCTCTGCATTTACTGCATCATCATCCTTCACAACAAATGTAGACATTGAGGATTTTCATTATGAAAGGAATGAACTTGCAAAGTACTTATTTGAATTATTTCCTAGCTGAATCATAACGATTACAGAATCAAAACTCCCCACTAGTGCAAACTAAAAATACTAAAATTCTTTGAAAACAACTATGTTAGCTATAGAGTTACAAAGAAGTTGAGAAACTCCCGTGTCCATCTTAGCTTCACAAATTAACACATGACTATATGAGAGTTTCTGATGTTCATAAGAAGCAAAAGTCAGCACGGCATGCTTCAAAAACAATTTATACCCAGTAATTTTTTTTCCCAGTCTCACAAATCTGAACAAAAAGTGAACCAAGATGATCCAGGGCACATTAATAAAATTACAACTCTATATCTCATCTTACAGTAAAGTTCACCATGAGACATTATCACATGAACACTACTTTTCGTTCATTTAGAGACAAAAAATTAAGTAAAATATAACCAGTTTAACTTTTAAGTACCTCAAGATACAATCGAGCAATCTGAACACATTTAGACAGCTTGTAGGCATCATCGATCCCCCTGAAAGACATCAGAATATTAAATCTTTCACCAAGCTCACAATATTGAACTAGAGAATGTTTAGAAAGAAGCAAAAATAAATTAAAAATCAGGTACAATACTGACCTCATTCCAGAATCCAAATCAATTCCACTTAGCATCTGGGCTGCTTTTGACCATTGCTCCTCAGATTCATACAACTCAGCAAGCTTTTCCCTGATGGTAAGGGCCTGTAAGCAAGAAAGAGCATTAAGTTTAAAAGATGGATCAAAGTTTGCATTCACAACACATGTAACACAATACACAAGTAAGAGTTAAATCATATCATGCTCCAAAGAGTATGGTGCTCTGTACACCAGACGTCAATATTAACCAGTGATAATCACAACATACTCAACAAAATCTGACATCAAATTCATCTTGCTATGTTTTTTGGCGGACTTTTATTAAAAATTGCATTTGTCGAGGAGAATGTTATACTGTGCAATTGTGCACAAGTAAATATGATTTGCGAAGCATGAATGATGGTACTTCCGGAGTCCACAAGAGCACTCTATAACGACTCCTAGTATAACTAGCCATGTGGTACTTGGTAGACAGCTGATTAATTGAAACATTTCGTTCTTGCCCTATCGAAAGCTAGCCACATACTCCACCACCAGTATTTTGGTTGGCAAGACAGGCTAAATCCGAAGAGTTAAAATACTCCCAACACGTTGCTTCAGATATCGCACTACCATATCAAAATCAAGCCACAACCCCTACCAGTAGTTTCTAGTCCAATATTATCACCCTATCCATAAGACCTAAGAACTCTAAATTAAAGGGAAGTTTCATTTATCAAGAGATTTGCAAGAACTCTGCACTTCATTGGAAGACACCAGGTATCATACACCTAAAAGCTACATAAAATAATGCACTTTATCATGGATAGTTCGTCTAAAGGGTTATAAGCTAAAATTCATGAAGTATGAAAAGCATTCCACTACAGACCAGCTCTTGGGAAAAGGATTATTTTCTACATAGCATATTAAACCAATATAATACCAAACTAGAATCAATCCCCCTCCCAGACTCCTCCCCCACTTTCCCAGCCAAAAGTTTCATGTGCCAATCGATACAACTTCATCAAAGTCTACCATGAATCTAACCATCTAACTTCAAAAGGGAGAAAGAAGGTGAATGTGCCCAAGCAAAGGTATTGGAAAGAAAGCCCAACACAGTTATGCTACTAAATAAGTACACTAAACATAGTCGACGAAAGAAAAAGTTCTAAAAGTAGGAAATTTTTCAATTTGGCGACTAAGGTTTGAGTTGTTTTTCACTTTAACGGCTTAAATTCTTAGAAAACCAATGATTCATTGCAATCGCAAATGCTTTCAAGCTTCATAAAGCATAATTTCTCTTGTAAATTTACGTAAAAGTTCATCTTCAGACATCATACACTACAACCACATTAAGTTATATAAATTACACAGCAAGTCATCAAAACGAGAAATTGTCCAAACACACCTCCAATTACCCAAACATTAGGGCACCAAAGCGAATTATAGTAATACTCAGAAATTCAGAATTGCAAAGCGAATAAATATCAAAAATAAAGAAATTGTAAGAACTACCTGTTCCTCAAACGAAACAACACGAGGTTGAATCTGCTGAAGGGCATAATGAGCAATCTCCTTCTGAAGTTCACCCTCCAAATTCCCTATTTCTACCGCGAAAGTTTGCAGCAACTGTCGCGACACCACTAGCGGAACATCATCCGATAGCACTTCACATTAACAACAACAATACCATCATCACTATCAATTCATCAACAACATACAATACAACAATAACAGCAACAACAACGATAACGATGATAAATAATAATAGTAATAATAGTAACAATAACAAAATTAAGAGATTATATGAAAGATAATTACTGTGATCAATGAATTTGGTGGATTGAGAAGCATCGTTGGAAGATAATACAGTGGAGAGAATGTGACGATACTGTTCAATTTTCTGACGTTGATCTCCGATTGCTGCAGCGCTCGCTAATGCACTATCCATGGATTCGATTCGCCGAATTTCTATGTTCTTGAATTTGGGTGAGTAAGTTAGTCGGGAAATCAAAAACCCTAATTACGGTGAAATTGGGGATTTGATCGAGTGTGAGGGGATGAGGGGTTTATTTACCCAAATAGTTTTATTTAAATAACTTAAATAACTCCGACTTTACTACGGGTGGCAAACTGCAATTGAGTAGAGATGGTATGGTATTGGGTCGAACCGGGTCGTCCCTCGTGTGGGTGATCCGATCAAGTCTCAAAAAAAGCACGGCACGGGCACGTTTTGGTTGACATCGTCATGTGTAGTGTCGTGTCTAGAGATGGCAATGGATCCAGGACCCTATCCAGATCCGCGGATCCGGACCCTGATGGAGCGGATATGGATCTCATTTTTATGGATCCAGTGGATATGGGTCGGATATGAATCCTATAAAATTTACGCGGATCTGGATATGGATCTTGTTGTTAAGATCCAGACCCTACCCACGGATCCATATCTTTTATTTTTTTAATTTATTTTAATTATATAAGGATAACTAAAGTTTATAATGCTTATCTTTTCTAATTTAATCAACTCTCATATGTCATTTTACTTATTTCATAGGTCATTATTAATTTATAATACAATTTAAATATTTGTAAATTAACTTTTTCCTCATCCAAATAATAACTTACGCGGTAATTAGTTACTTTATTACGTTAAATGTCGATATAATGTATACTTATAATCTTATTAAACATTCTAATACATTTTATGTAATTTTAATAGAAAAATTACATTTAAAAGATGAATAATTTAATAAAATATTTTGAAAACGATCAGATCCATTTGGGATCCAGATCCTACCCTGATCCACAGATCTGGATATGGATCTGAAAATTTTGGACCCTGCGGATATGGGGCGGATCTGGATCCAACATATACAAAATGGATCTGGATCTGGATCTTATAGGACCCTATCCAGATCCTATCCATTGTCATCCCTAGTCGTGTCATCGGGATTTTAGTATCGACCTTGGCACTGCCGAGCTCGCTGACATGTTGGGCCATGTCGGGTTGTGCTTGGGCCAGTTGGCGTGTTAATCTAACGTGTTTAAGGCGATGGATAGGATTGACAAACGATGGAGATAGTATTATTGGCGTGCCTAGGGTGTGCCACATTAGTTAGGCTAACATTTAATTGGGATAAGAGTAATTCTATGGGTGTGCTAGCCCGTATTCCAATAACCAAATACTTAATATCTATTTCACATTTTCACCTGTTTATTGGGGGCGTGCTAGTAGGGTCTGCACAAATGGGTTGGGTCCAACTTGGCCTATGCATGTTCTTTTCGGTGAAACATTGGCATTGGCACTGACACGTATTCCTTGGCGTGTCGTGTTAAATTGTGTTAAGCTCAAATGAGCCATGTTAGGGGGTGCCAGGCAAATGGCTTGTGTGCCCTCTTAGAGGTGAAGATATTAATCAAACTTCGGAAAAAACAAAAAACAATCAATAACTAATTTTACAAACCTATACTCGGTTCACAAGTTTAAAGCTCATATCCAAACTTACAACTAAAATCGACCTAAATTCGGAGAGGACACCGATCTAGATTTAGATAACTTTGATCGAATATGTATCTAATTTGGGTCTAGTATATAGGTCACGCGGATTTTGATTTATATCTTATTAGACTCGGACCAAATTCAACATGTTGTTGCCCCTTGAGTTATGACTAGACTAGAGTTGACAAGTTTGACCCGACCCCAACCCCGAGCATAACCGATCCGAACCGAGAATATTGCAATCCGAAACCGACCCGACCCGATGAAGGCCCGTAACCAGATGCGACCCGTAGATCAGTGACCCAAACCCGACCCAGACCCGACTCGACATTGACCCGACCCGATTAAATTGATGACCTGACAATTATTAAGCTTAATAATGGTTAAAATGAAAGTGATTTATCGTTCAAATTGATATGTTTGACTTAATAATGAAGTAACTAAACCAATTAATAATTTTAACACTAGATTTAAGGTAAAATATTGAAATATTGCGATAAAATAACCGGACCCGATAACAACCCGACCCAAACCCAATGTAACATTTGACCCGAATGAGATGACCCGACCCGAAGGGACAAACTGACCCGATATGATCCGACCCGACCCGACTTGACCCCACCCAAACCCGACCTGACTTACCCGATTGTCACCTCTACTTATGACTAGTCAAGTTGTTTTGTGTCTAACTTTGGTGTGTAAGGTCATTTAGAAATGTAAGGTTTTTATTAGTTCGAGTTAAGGCAAGCTTCCGGGTTAGGTCGGGTGATTTCAGGTGAACTGTTTTGAAGTTAGTCGAGGATAACGGTTAGTTTGCGAAATAATCATTCAGGTCGGGTTGAACATGTTATTGTCACTTTAGATTTTGAGTTAGGTTTCTCAATTCGGGTTTGGATCGATTTTGATTTGTTAGGTCTAAATTTGGTCGACGCATACCAAACCCAACCCTCGGTCTATTAGGTAAGTAAATATAAACTATATAATCTACCATATTAATGTCCGCTCCAAGGAGTCTAGAATCTAGATTAAGTCTCGAACTCAACATTCTGAACAATCACCTAAATAATAAAACATAAAAATCCATACCAAAAATCCATACCAAAAATAATAAAACATAAAAAGTATGAACCAAAGAAAGCTAAAGTACATGACAAATTCTCATTATAGACAATCACAAATTTCTAACTACTCACACCCGATTAAAATAATAACAACTGCGACGATACTTATGAGAAGTTACAAGCAAGATTTGATAAATGTATAAAGAACCCATTAAATTCCCACCTACTTTCCCACCAGCCTCCTTGTGAAGGAGAATTCGACCCGCCATACGAAAAGTAATCCGATCCGTCACAAGCTAACAACTAATATATCCATCATAAGCGAGAACAACCAATAAACGAGTGAGAGAGGGGATGAATCCTCCTCCAAAGAATAGTGAAACAAACCTAGGATAGCACTATGAAAATTGGCAAGATCTAAACATACACACAATTCATCTGTCTATATATCTACTACTACTACTGTAGATTACTTAGCAACCAGCCAATTACCGTGTTCCCTACCGCTTTCGTTACCCTAGCCGACATACGTACATCATCCACTGTATATATATATATATACACACACATATTACATCATTCATCCTTCTGCTCTCTTCTCCATAGCTTTCTTCAATTCGATTCTTCAGGTAATTTTTCAATTCCTAATTTTCTGCGATATATTTATTCCTTGTTCTTATTCAATTAACTATTTCCCCAAATTTTCCGATTGTTTATGTATTGTATATATTGTATTTGATTGATTGGTTGGTTGATTTCTGCAGATTGTGTTTAATCCTAATTTGGGCGATCATTTCCAATTTTGGTGGCCGGTTGATTTTGTTAATTAGGTAAATCGTCTCAGTAATTTTAATTTGTTTTCGATGAATTGAATGCTTTTGATTGATTGCAACTTGTCGTTTTAGGGTTTGTATCTGGGTTGTAAAATTTAGGGTTTTCTTATTTTGGAGGTTTAGTTTGACAGTATTAATTATTAATCAATCAATACTTGAATTAATTGGATGAATTTCATGCTTTCGATTGCAAATTGACGTTTTAGGTTTGTATATAGGTCACATGAAATTTAGGGTTTTCTTTAATTTGGGGGTTTAAGGATGATATGGTGCTATTTTTGCCAGTCGTGATTGATAAGGTTGTTAATTCATCAATACTGGTATTAATTGGATGAATTCCAATTCTTTTGCTTGCAAATTGTCGTTTTAGGGTTTGTATTAAGGTAATGAAATTAGAGATTTCGTTAATTTCAGGGTCATTTTACGACTTGCAAAAGATATCGTACTGCCAATTTGTTAATCCTAATTGTTAGGGTTATTAATCAATCAATAATTGTATTAATTGATGTGTACTTTCATCAATTTTCACTCTTAAATTTGGAAACTCTTAATTTTGATTCTCAATAGAATTAGGATATTAAATTTGGTAATATTGTTTAGCCAATTTTGACGTTTTGGAATATAAAAGCCATGACATACCTCATTTCTCCTCAATTCTTGTCAAACGAAGTTGATAGCCAAACCCTTGCACAGTTGCACCCCCCACCTTCTTTCACCGTCTTGGCAATTTCCCCCATCAATTTCATCAGATATTACCTTCAAATCTAACCTCTAAATCTAACCTGTCTGTAAGTCATGTTTGTCCGAATCTTTTTCCCCATTCCATATATCGATGGTTAATGCCACAATCATCTTTTATGCTTTTTTTAGTCTGATTTATGAATTTTAGGGTAATATGGGGTTTATTGGTGTTATGGTGGTGTTGTTGTAACTGATAAGCTTTCAATACTTTATTAATTGATACTCAGTAATTGGTAGGTTTTGTGATTAATTTTCCATGTTTATGTGCTATCTTACTGTTTTTGATATGATAAATATTGGGTTTTTATTAGTTGGGGGGTTAACTAATGTCATGTTTGTAGTTTGTTACTCGAATGGTTAGGGTTTCAATGCCTGTATGGCTGTATTGATTCATGCTAGGTGATTTGCTTTCAACATTACAATATCCCATTTTCCTGATAAGCTTTAACAATGTTATTCACAAGAACGTTTACCCTATATGCTAGCAATATGCTTGGAACCTTGGAGTAGTCTCATGAAAGCATTCTCTGAAGAACGTGTAATTCTATTGTTCATTGTTTTTTGATTGTGTGTTTCTTTATCTTCTTTCTAACGCTTTCTTGTTATTTGATGCTGTCAGTTGTAATAATGGGAAAGAGAAAGTCTAGCGCGAAGCCGGCGCCAAAGAAGAGGATGGATAAGCTTGACACTGTTTTCTGCTGCCCTTTCTGTAATCACGGGACTAGTGTGGAGTGCCGCATGTAAGTTTATGCTACAACGTTTTCCCGAAAATTTTGAAAAAAGGCTTAGTAGCAAGACGCATGTCTCGGACTTGAGTTATTTGTTTGTTTAGTTTTAGACACATCTATTACTTTAAAATGATTGGTGGACTCACTTGTATTGCCTTACCTGGTGTCCAGTGATATGAAGAACCTGATTGGCGAAGCAACCTGCGGGATATGCCAGGAAAGCTTCAGCACTTCCGTCACAGCTTTAACTGAACCCATTGACATGTAAGTTTTGGCCTATTTTTATGTTAGTAAGCCTAGCTTTTGTGAGATAGTCTCATAAGCCTAATGCCCTAATCCAAACGCTTGAGAATTCCTAATTTAATAACTCCTAGTAGTTTTACCTGTAATTGCATGTTCCTTTTATTAATCGCCCTCTGTTTTATTCCTACAGATATAGTGAATGGATTGATGAATGTGAACGAGTTAACACCGTGGAAGACGATGCTGAGTAAGCTATGGTGAAGCTAAGCGAGAAGTCTGTCGCTGCTTGTTTAATTAAATAATCAATCTTCACCCCTTCTCGATGCTATGTACTTTCTATGATCATTATTAGTTAGAGAACTGAGATACTTGGTTTGTAATATTAACAAAGTGGTGCAGTAAACTGGTTTGTACCTGTGTAATATATTGTTACTTCCATTCCTTAGTTGTTTTTCTATGTAATGCTATAGTGATAACGAACAGCCTTGTAATCCTTTTTTCGAAAGTAGTCAGTACCTTGTTTCTTCACTAATTTTCAATTATGTTATTGACGAATGTTGTTTTAAGCTCTCTTGTCAGACTGTTTCGTGTATCATTAGATGTATCGTGTATCAGTGAACTATAAAGTTGTGTGAAGTCGTGTATTCATTTCCCAAAGTTTTTTTTATCCTTGTAGCCTTTGTAGGTTGTAGCTATAGTCTGTAATTCATTTCATAACAGGATACTAGGACCGTCAAGTTTTTGTTATCAACGGAAACAAGGTTATTAAGATACTCGAGCAAACTAAGACATATTTCTCCAGCTAAATCAATATTGGTTAGGAAAAAATTGCTTGTACTACTTTTACAGTTTACTTCACAAGTACAACTAGCAAATGGGTTGGGGTCATCTTTTGGTCGTGTTGATTGAGGTCAGGTCTTCGAGTCATATTGGGTTCGGGGTCTATTTCAAATGTACTCCTCTCGGGGTGTCGAGCCCCTTTGAGTAAGTATGCTGGGCCGTGCCAAACTGGACTCATGTCTTATAGGGTGCCGGATCGTGCCGGATCGTGCCATCCCACTGGCACGCGCATTCAATTTTAAAATAATCTGATTTGAATCGATCACGACCCGAGTTAAATACGGGTCAAGTATCTTCGAGTTGAGCAAAACCCTTCTTTTTCCCCCTTTTCTTGCTTTCAAAGAAACAAAAAAGGCGCCTTCTTCAGTTCTTCCTCTTTTTTCATAAGACTACTAAACTCCATTAAACCTCAAACAATGTTAAAACCCTCAACTTTCTTAAATCAATGGCACACAATTTCACTTCACCTCCATTAATCACCCTTTTAAAATCCTGTAAAACTCTTACATGTTTTCAACAAATTCATGTTCATATCATTCAGAAAGGTCTTCATAATGACAATTACATAATTACTAACTTTATTTCTCGTTTTTTCGATAAATTTAACATTAATAGTAATAACAATAACAATAAAAACGGTTTTGATTACCCAGCTTCTGTATTTAATGCTGTTGTTTATCGCAATGATTGTCTTTGTAATGCGTTTTTAAAGGGTTGTTTTGATTATTCTTCGTTAAGTTTTTCGCTTTCGGTTTTGTCGGGTTTAAGGGTTTCTGGGTTTTATCCTGATAAATATACGTTTCCGCCGTTAATTAAGCGTTGTTGTAGGGAATTGAATGATTGTATTGGATTTGGGGTTCATGGATTGTTGATAAAGCAGAGAATTGCGGATGATTTGTTTGTCGGATCGAGTTTGGTCGATTTTTATGGGAAATGTAGGTTACTTGGGGATGCACTGAAGGTGTTTGATGAAATGCCTTTGAGAAATGTAGTGTCTTGGACGACTTTGGTGGTAGCGTGTGCGAATTGCGGGGAATTGGGTACTGCGAGGAGGGTGTTTGATGAGATGCCGAAGAAGAATCAGGTGTCGTGGAATGTTATGATTAGTGCGTATGTGAAGAAAGGGGAGTTGGATGAGGCTAAGAGATTGTTTGATGAGATGCCTTGTAAGAATGTAGTTACTTTTACGACGATGGTTGATGGGTTTGGTAAAAGTGGTGATATGGTATCTGCTTGGGAGTTGTTTAATCAGTGTTGGGAGAAAGATTGTTTCTTGTGGTCGGCTTTGATTTCCGGTTACGTGCAAAATGGGCAGCCTGATGAGGCTGTAAAGTGTTTTAGGGAGATGCTAGGAAGTAACACTAGGCCAGATGAGTTTATAATGGTGAGTGTAATGTCGGCTTGTGGACAGTTGGAGAACTTGCATCTTGCTAGGGAGCTTGATTCGTATGTTATGAATTGTAGCTCATTTGATCGTTATCGACCTCATGTTGTTGCGGCATTGGTGGACATGAATGCTAAATGTGGTAATATGGAAAGAGCGATGTACTTGTTTGAAAATATGCCTAAGCGAGATTTAATCTCGTATTGCTCGATGATCCAAGGTTGTTCTATTCACGGTCAAGGAACCAATGCTGTTAAACTATTTTATGAGATGATTTCTGAAGGGATAGTCCCTGATAATGTGGCATTCACTGTCATCCTGACAGCGTGTAGTCGTTCAAGACTTGTCGAGGAAGGCTGTCGCTTATTTGATATGATGAGGAACAATTATTTAATTGCTCCCTCTGCTGATCATTATGCATGTATGGTTGATCTTCTAGGTCGTTCTGGCCACTTAAAAGCCGCCTATGATATTCTAAAGTCAATGCCTGCTGGGTTTCACCCTGAAGCGTGGGGAGCGCTTCTTGGGGCATGTAGATTGCATTGTAATCCTGAGTTGGCAGAGTTAGTGGCTAGACAACTTGTTGAAGTTGAGCCACGTAATGGTGGAAATTTTGTTTCGCTGTCTAATGTCTATGCGGAAGCTGATCGTTGGGTAGATGTTTCTAATGTACGGGACCAATTGGAAAGTCAAGGAATTCAGATATTTGCTGGTCGTAGTTGGGTTAAGCCGAGAGAAAACATTTCGTTGCCACAGGTTAATTGATTCATAGTATCCTGAGAGTAATATCAGCTGTGAATTAGATACTGTCGGACATCATTTGGAATCACAGTTTTTAGTGGCTGTGAGGGCATCAGTGCTGCTGTTACGCAGTCATACAAAGCGTACGCCTGGATGCAGGAGCACACCTGATAATTCCGTTGTGAAACACAAGTGAACAACGGTGTGTGCTCCTTCTAAACCTCCTTATCACGGTTTAGTTTGCAACTCATTTTGCCCAATTGCCTCAACTTGTATTTGTAGAATTGTAGTTATGAGTTAACAGATGTATACTTTGAGTTTGTACATTATCATAGTCTGCTTTGTTTCTCATCAAAAGGTGACTAAACTTGCAACTCTCCCTTAAGACGGAGGTATCCATCTTAACATTAAAACGGATCAAATATCATCCATATGAATATACAGGATAAACATTTTACTTCCCTATGCATTTTACTTTTGTCTTAAGCCGCTTAAGACAAATACACCCGTCTTAAATGAGAATTTGGCGTTCGCTATAATGTTTTTGTTGTTTTTGGAAAACTGCTTAAAATATCAGTTATGTGTACATTGTACAATTAAATTCTAGCATTTTTCAGAGTTGTAGCATTTTTCAGAGTTGACAGAGATGCAGTTTACATTGGCAAGTAATTTTATGATTAATTCCAGTAATTTGATATGCATTATTAATCGTCGGACTATAGTATTCTGCGATGATGGCAATACTGTTTGCTTACGCCGTTACTGACATATGAGACCGTCTGTTGGTGATGCAACCGATATTGCAGAAACCATAACGATGACGACATATTTCCTCTTAAATAGAACCTCTGGTATCAGACTTTCAGAATCAAACGATAGTTCACATAACCTACAAAAGAAACTTTGATATATAATACAACTACATAGTAAGTCAATTCATACGACAGCCTGATGAAGAACACTGTACCACGCGTTCACCTGAAAGATACAGACGACCTAATTATTTGGGTCATGGGTTTCGAAATAACAATTTGTAAAGTAGTGCTTATACACAGGCTTTTTTCGTTCCACAATCATGAATTCATGATCAGCGCAAGTTGGAAAACCCAAAAACATTAGCGGCTTAGCGCCTCAATTCACAGAGTTGTTGGGAAGAGCATATGAGGAGTATTGTAAAGGAGGAGCAAGTCACCTGCCAACTTCTTAGCTTGTTCCTCATCCAGATTTACATAGAATCACGGATTCATCGGCGAACAAAATCATCCACATCAGTAAAGCAAAACAACTCGACCAAAACCGCTGCTATTCAATTATTTTACAATATGATTTCTGAAGGGCTGGCATTCACTGTCGTCCTGACGGCGTGTAGTCGTTCAAGATTTGTTGAAGAAGGTTGCTGCTTATTTGATATGATGAAGACCAATTATCTAATTGCTCCATCTGCCGATCATTATGCATGTATGGTTGATCTTCTAGGTCGTTCTGGCCACTTAAAAGCCGCGTATATTCGTATAATATACTCAAGTAAATGCCTGCGGGAATTTACCCTGAAGTCGTGGGGAGCGCTTCTTGGGGCATGTAGATTGCATTGCAATCCTAAATTGGCAGAGATAGTGGCTAGACATCTCGTTGAAGTTGAGCCACGTAGTGGTGGAAATTTGTTTCACTGTCTAATGTCTACGCGGAAGCTAATCGTTGGGTAGGTGTGTCTAATGTAAGGGAGCAATTAGGAAGTCGAGGCGGATATATGCTGGTCGCAGTTGGGTTAAGCCAAGAGAAAACATTTCCTTGCCACACGTTAAAGATGATCCATAGTATTCTGAGAGTAATATCTGCTGTGAATTAGATAACACTGACGGACATCATTGGGAATCGCAAACTATTATTGGCTGCAAGGTTTATGGATACGTTCCAACCCCCTACGATTCGTGAATCGATACAATTGTATCAGTGCTGCTATTTGAGCAGTCATACAAAGTGTACGGGTGGTTGCAGGAGCACACCTGATAATTCCATCGCTAGACACAAGTGAACAATGGTCTGCTCTTTATCTGTTTTAGAAATTTCAGATTCATGGTGCTTTCCATTTGAGTTTACGACTCATTTTGCGCAATTGCCTACTCAACTTGTATTCCGTATTTGTAGCTATCAGTTTCTCTTTGTTGTAAACTTGTAAGTTTCTGGGTAAGCTACGTAAAATACCAGTTTTGTGTACTGTACAACTGAATTCTTGCATTTTCTTGGCTGGTAGTTTAACGTTCGAGTAAGTTAATGTGCATTGTTAAAACTGACCCTCTAGTGCAGTTGCCCAGAAATTTGGAATCTATACCGGGAACATGGGATGGTTACGCAAATTGCTTACCTCGCTACTGACTTATTACTATGCGACCGTCTCCCAAAGAAAACCCTCACAGTTGTAATACTACCTTCAAATGGAGAACGTTTGTTGTCAAACCCATAGAGTCGAAGGAGAGTACAATATGGCTGCTACTACTACTATTACTTACCCAGGACTTACCCAAGACTTACCCAAGTAGACAGTATGCTTTCAAAGCAAAATATACGACAGTCCGATGAACAAAACCCAAGTCCCAAATGCCAAACAAATGTGTTTTGTGCAATTCACATGAATTGTTCTATTCATTTATTTTGTAAAAACATGATAAAAGTAATTCTCGTATAGCAACCAAACAAGCACTGAGATTTGTAAAAAAGTTACGATCAGAATTATAAGACCAAATTTCCTCTCGTTCTTTTTTTCAACCTTCTTCTAAGAATAGATACTTATTATACATTAGATATAGTCATATAGATATGCAGTCCACAATTATACAATCACAATAAACTTCTAGCTTAATACCTTAAAAATTGTCTTGAGGTAAACATAAACTTAATACCTTCACAGCAAACCAAAGCCTTAGTGATATGGATCATGGTAGATAAAATGTGTTGGACAAACTGCCTGCACACATTCATTTTCTGACAACTTCTTAGCTTGTTCCTTGGTCAGGGCTATGGAGAAGCCTGCGGTCGACTGGGTACTTATCATGGTTGCGGAACTACAAATTCAACCAACAAAACAAAATAAAACAAACAAACAAACAAATTGACGAATTAAAAAGATGTTCAAAACTATGCCAAACGTACCAGCCAACACCTTCCACCATTCCAGCGTAAAGACCCTTTACGGCCTCGGCACCTGAGCTATATTGTTTGGTGAACTTGTGTTTCAGACTAACTGAGTACTGACAATTACAAAAACAAACAAAGCCGCGGGTGAGGTAATAAGTAGTGATGACAGCTTTAAGAAACAACGATAGTTAGTTCAATGAAATTCAAAGGAATACCTTAATTGGATCTCCATCGTCTTCCATGTTATCTGCACATTGACCACAAACAATGTTAGAAGTCATCGAGCTAAGAATTAGCCGAAACAACAAGAAAAGAAACCAAAAGTATGAAACATAATAATATTACCAAATGAGACTCTCGGATAATTCTTGCTGTCTAAGTTACTCCACATATAGACAAGACGTGCCCAATAATTTTCCCAAAGCTTTTGAAATGCGCAGTTATCAAACCAACTTTTGAAGTAGGTGATGCACAATGGGTAGCACTGTCAAGAGAGAAGAGAAACACAAGTGTCATCACAAATAAATTTTTAAGAAATAGGATACGGAAAAAGGGTTAGCAGAGGAACCTTTTCCAAATGTCCTGCAAGTTTGTCAATCTGAGCAGACTCAGCAGGAGTAATACCCTTCCCACATACGCGGACCGGTGGCTTGTAGCTCTCCGGATAAGTCCGGAAGGGTTGAATATACGCTTCGCTAATAGTAGTGGTTGACATTGAGTCAATAACAACAGCGAAAGAAGACTCCTTCAACTCTTGGATGCGCATTTGTGTCTTCACATCAGAAGGCTTGACGAAGTTGCCAATAAGACTCGTACGATACCATCCAACCACATTTTCCAAGCCTCCAAGCTGTAAAAGACCAATCTTATTACTAGGAAGCGGCCCAATTTGGGGTACGGAATAGGGAGGCAGCCACTATATCCAATGAATTAACATCAACACAAGAGAAACATTGAGTATAAAGGACGACATGATAAATTCCTGATGAACTGAACCACACGAATTCCACATAGCCACGTTGGTATCACATATTAGCTGGCTATGGCCGTGTATCAGCCACTACATAAAAGGATTTACGACACTTGGTCAAATGATAGCTAATATAGCCAAAGACAGCTTATATGATGATGAAACATGACATTGGACTAACCGCCACATTTTAATATGCAATCGATAGTCAATGCCAAAATTTACTACTCCTTGCTATGCGTCCATGCCATTGACGTTTTTAGCGGGGATACATGGGGTTCCATTGAACCCCCACCGATTTCAAGAACCAAGATATACAACGAAGAACGATAAAGAATCAGTAGAATGGTGTCGGTTGAATGATTTGTGCATGACCGTCTATGTAAGTGATTGGGGTTCAATTCCCTTGGTTAACCGTTTTTCCTCGATATTTTAGTTATTTCTTTATAGCGTGTAAACTTGAACCCCTATCCTAGAGGCGCCACTGGTCCATGCATGTAAATAAAAATAATTAACAATAAAAGAGTTGGTTCAGTTAAAAACCTTCTCCTCAGTCTCATAGTAATGCAGCAATTTGGAGTGAACATCAACACTACTCTCGGTATCTTCAACCGACAATGGAACAACATCTACGACAATGAATGCATCGTCCAAAATCTTCCCCAAGAACAAACCGACCCCTTCTCTAATGTTTTTTTCTCTCATCAACGCCCACAAATCCATCGTTGTGGTACACTCATGAGAACCAGACTCCATTAGCAACTTTAACAGAACAAGATTTGACATCTTGACCTGTTTAAAGTCATTAACAGGATCGTTTATACACGGTTTCTTTTGTTGGCCTAAAACTTCATTAAGCGAAGTTGGGTCAAGGGTTGCGATGTTGTGGTTCAGTAACCAGGTTTCCCTGGCTTCGGCCGATGATTCGAAGTCTGCTGGGTGTAAACGTTCCATTGGAGACCTAATTCCAACACAGTAAAAATATGCAACTCAGAATTCACTGTCTGGTAAATTACGATCATAAACTACAAAGTTCCAAATTACAAACCCAAATATTATGACAATTTCCAAATAATTCAATTCAGTAAAAACACAAAACCATTCATCCCTAGAATAGCAATGAATATCCTAATTTTTTTGTTTATTTCTATCAATTACCAAATCAATAATATCCTTTGTTTATGTCTACCTTGATTAACTAACTATGATTCATTAGAGAAAAGCAAGCAAAACCCTAGAATAACAAATTAGGGAAACAAGAAAATAGGGAAAAGTGATTAACCTGTGGTGTCGACGAAGAGATGATGGCGGGTGGTAGGATTGGAGGTGTGGTTGTTTAGGTTGTTTTGAAAGAAAGTGGTAAAGAGGTGAGGTCGTGAAACAAAGCTTGGGAGTCAAGCTGCTATTTTACCTCGACAAATTACTAAATTAAATAACGTCGATAAATATAATGAACTTCCTAATTTAACCCTCACTATATTATCTCTAATATAAACCGAGAGAAAGCACTGTCGTTGCCTCGTTGGGTAGATGTTTCTAATGTACGGGACCAAGTGGAAACTGGAAAGTCGCGGAATTCAGATATTTGCTGATTGTAGTTGGGTTAAGCCGAGAGAAAACATTTCGTTGCCACAAGTTAATAATAATTCATAGTATTCTGAGACTGTGAATTAGATAGCACGGATGCAGGAGCACACCTGATAATTCCGTTGTGAAACACAAGTGTACAAGAGTGTGTGCTCCTTCTAAACCTCCTTATCACGGTTTAGTTTGCAGCTCTCCCTTAAGATGGAGGTCCCATCTTAACATTAAAACGGGTCAAATATCATCCATATGAATATATAGGATAAACATTTTACTTTTCCCTATGCATTTTGCTTTTGTCTTAAGCCGCTTAAGACGGAGACACCCGTCTTAAATGAGAATTTGGCGTTGGCTATAATGCTTTTGGAAATCTACTTAAATATCAGTTATGTGTACATTGTTGTACAATTGAATTCTAGCATTTTCCAGAGATGCAGACATGCAGTTGGTAGTTTTATGATTAATTCCAGTAATTTGACAATTGACATGCATTATTAAAATTGACCCTCAAGCTTGGTGGGAGTGGGAGTCGTCGGACTATAGTATTCTGCGATGATGGTAACACTGTTTGCGTACGCCGTTACTGACTTATTAGACCGTCTGTTGGTGATGCAACCGATATTGCAGAAACCATAACGATGACGACATATTTCCTCTTAAATAGAACCTCTGGTATCAGACTTTCAGAATCAAACGATAGTTCACATACATAACCTACAAAAGAAACTTTGATATATAATACAACTACGTAGTAAGCCAATTCATACGACAGCCTGATGAAGAACACTATACCATGCGTTCACCTGAAAGATACAGACGACCTAATTATTTGGGTCATGGGTTTCGAAATAACAATTTGTAAAGTAGTGCTTATACACAGGGCTTTTTTCGTTCCACAATCATGAATTCATGATCAGCACAAGTTGGAAAACCCAAAAACATTAGCGCCTCAATTCACAGAGTTGTCAGGAAGAGCATATGAGGAGTATTGTAAAGGAGGAGCAAGTCACCTCCCAACTTCTTCGCTTGTTCCTCATCCAGAGTTACATAGAAGCACGGATTCATCGGGGAACAGAATCTTCCACATCAGTAAAGCAAAACAACTCGACGAAAACCGCTGCTATTCAATTATTTTACAATATGATTCCTGAAGGGATAGTCCCTGATAATGTGGCATTCACTGTCATCTTGACAGCGTGTAATCGTTCAAGTCTTGTCGAGGAAGGTTGTCGCTTATTTGATATGATGAGGAACAATTATTTAATTGCTTCCTCTGCTGATCATTATGCATGTATGGTTGATCTTCTAGATCGTTCAGGCCACTTAAAAGCCGCGTATAATATACTAAAGTAAATGCCTGCGGAATTTCACCCAGAAGTCGTGGGGAGCGCTTCTTGGGGCATGTAGATTGCATTGCAATCCTAAATTGGCAGAGATAGTGGCTAGACATCTCGTTGAAGTTGAGCCGCGTAGTGGTGGAAATTTTGTTTCACTATCTAATGTCTACGCGGAAGCTAATCGTTGGGTAGGTGTGTCTAATGTAAGGGACCAATTGGGAAGTCAAGGAACTCGGATATATGTTGGTCGCAGTTGGGTTAAGCCAAGAGAAAACATTTCCTTGCCACACATTAAAGATGATCCGATAGATTCTGAGAGTAATAACAGATGCGAACTAGATAGCACTATAGGACATAATTGGGAATCGCGAACTGTTGGCTGCAGGGTTACCGGATATGTTGCAAGCACCTATGAATCGTGAATCAATACGATTGTATCAGTGCTGCAACCCCCTATAATTCCATCGATAGACACACGTGAACAATGATGTGCTCTTTATCTGTTTTAGAAATTTCAGATTCATGGTGCTTTCCATTTTAGTTTACTACTCATTTTGCGCAATTGCCTACTTAACTTGCGTATTTGTAGCTATCAGTTTCTCTTTGTTGTAAACTTGTAATGTTTCTGGGTAAGCTAAATAAAATTACCATTAGGGTAATTATGAAAAGTAGGTGTATGCTAGGTGTAAGATAAATAAGTGTGTACTAGGTGTAAGATAAGTAGGCTACATAAGTGTCTTAGGCAATATGCCAAGTGTAGCATCAAGGCATGCAAGGTGTATGAGCATGCTTATCATGTAAGTAGTATAAATAGACATGCTTGGTACCATAGAAAATCAAGCTAAGGGAAATAAAAACCCTTCTCATATAAAATCCTTTGTAATCCTCTCTTGTCAATAATAAAAGTCTTAGTTTATAATATTGATCCTAGTAAACCTTCTTTGTGATTGTACTTACTATGTGTTCGTAAATTACTCCCCTTTTTATATGATAAGTTAGTATAAAGTATCAACTTGCTTGTTCTTAAAATTGCTAAACCGAGACAACAAATAGTTTTTAATTTTGTCTCAAGGTACAAGCTTTTAAGAACATCATAGTTAATTCTTTACACTTTATTCTGCCTAGTAAGAATTTTCTGATGTGGAAGATCCACAAAGTGGCAACCACAGAGCATACTTCTCCATACTTAGGATATTAATAAAGGGAATAACTCACTATTCTTTAATACTTATTAGGAAGATAAGAGCCAAGGCTTAGACTGCCATGGCTCTGATACCAAATTTACGAACACATAGTAAGTACAATCACAAAGAAGGTTTACTAGGATCAATATTATAAACTAAGACTTTTATTATTGACAAGAGAGGATTACAAAGGATTTTATATGAGAAGGGTTTTTATTTCCCTTAGCTTGATTTTCTATGGTACCAAGCATGTCTATTTATACTACTTACATGATAAGCATGCTCATACACCTTGCATGCCTTGATGCTACACTTGGCATATTGCCTAAGACACTTATGTATCCTACTTATCTTACACCTAGTACACACTTATTTATCTTACACCTAGCATATACCTACTTTTCACAATTACCCTAATGGTAATTTTATTTATTTATGCTTATGGTAATTTTGCTTAACTATTTACATTTCTTTGTCTTCATTCCCCCTGTCTCCAAAAGAGGGCGGTGTTCACACCGAGTTGTCACTGTCACCAGAGTCACTTTCTTCACTTCCGGACAAATACTCATTTACGTATATCTTTAGACCTGGAATATACTTTTTAATTTCACGTGGGTGCCCTTCAACTCTGTATCTTGGGTGATCATAATCTTATGGGCTTGGAGTATTGGCTATGAAAACCATGTAGTGTTTTTCTGATCTCATGGACAAACTTTTGAGGATATGTATGGTGCCAATCTGCTGTGAGTGAGCAAAACGATTCCTTACTTATGCTTGATTCTTTTACTCCATTGAGGTCTGCTAGTTGACTTGTTCTTTTGTGAAAATGATTTCCTGACAGAACTTGGGTGTCATATCTTCGTTGTATTTGGATATCGTTATCCTTTCGGATTTGGAAGATAGTGATCTTGAAGGTGATGAATATTGTATGACCTTCCTTCTTCCGGATACTTTCTTGCCATTGAGTGGTATCTTGAAATAGTGTCCACCATTTGTACAGTAATTTGTATTGTGGCTTCCTTCTGGTTAGAAGACACTTTGCCAAATACTGTAACATTGGGCTTTTTTCTATAAGTACCCCTATAGTATATAGTCTAGCAAGATACCAGAGTAAGAGATAGGCTTCAGGAGGAAATCTTCCGTAATGTTTTGGATTTAGGTGGATGGTGGTGAGGAATGGATATGCCGGATGGTAAGGTAGACCAAGAAGGGGTCCTTGTTCCAATCCATATCTATGGACATACAGGACAAGAAGTTTATGGAGAGTTTCAATACCTCTGGTTGTTAGGACTTTCTTCAGGAGGTCTTCTTGCAAAACTTGAGGCATATGACTCACCAAAGATTCTATTGATTCTTTGTCTGGCTGTGCGAGGTTGAGCATATAGATCATAGGGATGATGGATGAAATTTGACGTTGGGTTCTTGAGAGAAAATCTGGAAGGAAATTATCTTTTCCTTTTATGTGTTTGACCTCAAATTTCCATTGAGAAAACCAACTTGCCCATCGGAGTAGCTGTGCTTGAGGGAGAGTCTTTTGCTTAAATTGGATCATCTTTGGGAATGATGACATGTCCATTTCTATGAGAAAATGTTGCCCAATAAGATGAAACTCAAATTTTTCAATACCTCTTTTCACCGCGAGAATTTCTTTGTATGTGGAATGGTAGTGTTTCTCGCTTTCTTTGAAAGCTCCGCTCTTGTAGCCGCATATCTGTCTGTTACCCTTCTCATCTTCTTCAAGTAGTACCGCACCCCAGTAGCAATCACTTGCATCTGTTTGTAGAATTCTTTTTCCTTTTGATGGGATTTTTAATGCCGGGAGAGTTTTTGTCATCTGTTTCAACTCCCTTATTGCCTCTGTGCATTTTTGGTTCCATGGGGCAGCATCTTTCTTTAGTTGGGCTGATAATATTGACCTGTGCTTTGCTAGGTCATGGATAAAATCTGCCATATGATTGACAATGCCAAGAAATTGCTGGATTTGCTTATAGGAGAGCTTTTCATCTGGAAATTCTTCAAGTTGTGTAGCAATATGAGGCTGAAGATAGTATTGACCTCTGGAGATATGCATCCCGAGAAAATCAATTTTTGTTTCTCCGACGACCATCTTTTTCTTCGAAAGCATTATCCCATATTGTTGGACAATATTATGGAATTTTGCTAGCAAGGCAGAGTGTGAATCAATATCCATGGAGAACAAAAGGATGTCGTCTATATATACCAAGGCACTTGTAAGGATTGGTTCGAAGATCTTGATCATTGCTTTCTGGAATAAGGATGGAGCTGTTTTTAACCCGAATGGCATCACCTTCCATTGGTAATGTCGATCAGGGATGCAGAAAGCAGTTTTTGGTCTCTCTTCTGGTTTAATCCCTAGTTGCCAAAATCCCGCCTTAAGATCAAATTTCGAGAATATTTGTGCTTGGGGTAGTTTTTGAAAAAGAACTTCTCTCTTTGGTAGTGGAAACTTGTCATCGGTAAGGAAATGGTTAAGAGGTTGGTAATTGATAACCAGCCTTAACTTTCCTCGTACTTGTTCTGCTCTTTTATTGACATAAAACGCTTCACATGCCCATGGGGAGGTGGTTGGCTCAATTAGGTTTTCTTTTTGTAGTTGGTCAATTTCTTGAAGAGCCAAACTGTAATGGTCTGGGTTCATTCCCATATGGCTTGCTTTTGTTGGGTTGATGTCCTCATTCTTTTTGAATGGCAAAGTTATAAAGAATTCAGGGTTTTGCCATAATGGAGAAGAGCATTTTGTGAGAAACTCATAGTGGGATTCAGCACATGAGGTTTTGGCTATGTTATCTCTTATAGGGTATAGGATTTCATAAGAGTAAAGGTGAGAGGTTGACGTCCATGGTAACAAATGATTTTTGTGTTTTAGACCTTTTGGATGCCATGATACCCTTTTGAGACTGTGTAGAACATCAAAACCAAGTATAAAGTATTTTCCGGGAAGATCAGACCCATATACTCTAGTTTTCAGCATGTAACCCGGACACAACTGAATGTAAATCGGCTTACTTTTAAGAGTTATATAGAAAACCTGCCCATTTGCTGCTTTAAACGCCACAGAACATGTTTCCCAATGTGATGGGGGAAGAATATTTGGTTTGATTATGGAAGATGCAGCACCAGTATCAAAATATGCAATAACAGGTATGAGTTTGTCGTATTTGTCTGGAAAAATGTAGATTTTTGCATTTGGGGAAGGTTGAAGAGGATAAGTTGGGATAATATCATTTTGTGGTTCTGCTTTACAGGCTTCTATAGGATAAAGATCAAACCTGACAAATTGGTCGGTAATACCTTCATCTTCTTCAGAGTCTTGGTCTGAATCTCCAGATGATTCTTCTTCAAACTCCATTCCCATTGCCAAAATGGTTTCATCTGTTGGTTCATCATCAAGGGAGAAGATGGACTCAATATCTGCATCATCAATGTCTTCCATTTGAGCTAAGTATCCCAAAAGATTATCTCTTTTCTTTTTGTTCAAACAATCTTTTGCATAATGGCCCTTCTTTTTGCAAATATAGCATCGATCCGACTTTCTGGACCCACGTTGTTTTTTCTTCCTGAAAAATTTCCATTTTTTATTCCCAGACAATTGTGGAAACTTTTTCTTCCATCTTTTTCTGTAGAATTTGTTTGTTCTTCCCTCTGAGGATGTGCATCCACATTTTTTAGGTTTGCACTTGATAGAGAGTTCCGGATGATCACAAGCTCTTCCTAAAAGCTTTCCTTGTTCTTGTAGTTGCTTGAAAAACTTCTGATGGTTACATAGTTTTTCAAGAGCTGCAAGAGACGTTTGGTAGAGTTCTCCCAGTGTAGCAGTACCCAAAGGTATGTTTTTGAGGGAAAACTGTCTAGCGGTTTCATTTCCCAATGGCTCTGGAAGAGAATTTAAATAAGCTTGTTTGAGATTTACATCATCCATACCTCCAAGAGCATAAAACTGCTTGGACATCCTTTCATAATGTCGTTCAAGGTCTTTCTGCATAAATGAACAACATTTCATACTGAGGAATTCTTCTCTTGCTTGAGTTGTGTAATGATCCCAAGCACCGAGAAATTCATTATGGATGTTTCCAATGAAAGCATCAACTGTAGGGGACTGTCGGATTTGCAGTTGTCGATAGGCTCCAAGACTAATCCACCACTGTCTCAGACGGCCATAAAATCTTGACACTAATCTATCTACTACAGTTGTAAGCTTAGCTCCAGGGAAAAGAAGTTGTTCAGTACACCAGGCATGCATTTCATAGATTTTATCCCTCCATTTTGATGGCGGAATGTTATCAAAAGAAAAGCCATGACCCGGTATATCTTGACCTTTAAGATTCCAATCTGGTGGAGGATGAGCATTAGGTTGGTCATGTTCCTCCGGATTTTCTGTTTCACTCTCAACCACCTCCTCAACATGGGTTGGCTCAGCCATCATAAATTCTGGTATTAAGAGCTCGCCTTCTGAAATTTGAGATGTGGGTTTCTTTGTCTTTGGTTTGGCCAAACTGGTTAGAAGAGAGGAGATGGGATTATGATGTTCTATCATAAATTGTGAGGCGTCTTCTGGATCTTGGGTCATAGGAGGTTCTATCTGAGTTATTGTTGATGTTTTTTCTCCATCTTTCGATGCAGATTGCCTCTTTTTTGTTATATGTCTTTCTTCAAGAACCTTTGTCGGAAGGAATGACGATGCTCCGAAAGGGCTCAATTCTGGTGGTAGAAGAGGAAGAGGTTGTGGATGTTTTTCAAAGGGTGGTGTATATACTGGGTATGGGGTAAATATGTCGCAAGGCATATTTGGTGGTGTTTTTGGTAGATTTTGTAAGGAGGATAATTGTGTTTTTAAGGATTTTAACTCAGACTCCTTTTGTGAAATAAGTGGAGATGCTATGGAAGTTGTTGTTGCAAGTCGTAGCAGTTCTTGGTGTAATGAAGAGATCTTTTGATGTATCTCTTTTACTGCAAGATCCATGATACTTACCTTTTTATCTATTTGTTGCAACAGATTGTTTTGGGCTCGTGCATTTTCTGACTGCCAGTTTAATGTTGCTTATGCAGCACTTATTTGCTTTGTTGAACCATCCGGATTTTTGGTGACTGGATTTTTTACCTTCCAAGAATGTTTAGAATTTTCTTCCTCAAATTCTGTTGGTGGAAAATCTTTGTCTGGAGGAGAGGATGGACCAAACATGTAGCATGAGGGAATATCTTTTTCTGGATTTTCATATTTTTCTTGCTTTGAGTATTGTACATAATATTCAAAAGTTTTTCCAGTTGGTTCTCCTAGGAGGCCAACATTTGGATCACCTGACACATATTTTTCTCTAAGGATTTGTTGAGAGGATTTTTTCTTTCTATTTCTTTTCTTTGGGTAATCATCCTCATCTGAGTCTGTCAACATGCAATTTTCACAGTCACAGACATCAAAGAATTTGTGTCCTGACTCATCCTTAAATACATATACTGGGTCTCCAAGAGAGTTAAACGAATGTATACGAATGTTAAGATAACTCTCATTTTGTTTCATTGGGATGAAAAGTGGAGTGATAGTATTTATTTCAGTACAGAAAATTGGTGGACAAGACTTTGCATCTGGTTCCTTTTTGAAAAATATTTCAATGGTGCCATCTTTTTGTTTGGTAATTTTGGAGTCTAGGGATTGTAAAAGAGTGTTTATTTCATGTATCTTTTCATAGTTGGTAATCCAAGATTCTGGGAGTAGTTTGATAAGTTCATCTTTTGGAATTTGTCTAGGAATATGGATACAAGATGGCTATGTTGTGACTCTAATTGTATAAAAAGAGCATCATTTGTGTCTCTTGGAAGACTAAGATCCATTGCATGGTTTTGAACCCTATATGCCATTTGATGGTGAAGAGTTGCTGCATATGTATTTCCAACTTGTGGAGTTCCAGTTATTTGTAGTTGGATTTGAAGATTTTGGGGAATTTGTGGGTCTTCTAGTGCCATGTTAAAATTTGGAAATAAGGTGATAAATACAGTACCTGCATTGAGTGTTGTTTGGATAGTTGCAATACATGCATGTTTGTATTCTTTGAACCTTGTATCAAGTAAGGCTATTCGTGCTACAACAGGTAGACCTTTCCTTCCATGGAGAGTTAGTGCTAAACGTACTGCTCCATAGTGAAGATGGGTGTAACCACTTGTTTTCCATGTGTGAAGCATAGCTTCATTAAGGCGGAGAGGAATCATTTGTTCTGCTTCTGTAGCTGGAACAAAATGTTGTTCTAACTGTGAGGCTAGAACGATTTCTTTAACTGTATTTTTATGTGGACCAAGTACTTGTTTGATAACTTTTGGAAATGAAGAGTTTGGTTTTGTAAAGGCTCGATATGGATTTAACAAAGGAAGTTGGGTAATAGGGACCTTGCTAT